>JABASF010001065.1:0-27120 GCA_019776145.1 Harlomillsia oculata
CATTGAACATTCTGCTGTATACAACAAGATATTCACATTTTAATTATGAGTCGACAAGAAGAAGCTGAACCTTTATTGCTCCAGCCTGATACTTCTAATTTTGACGGGTGAGTAATTTTGAATATAATCGTTACGTTATACCATACGTTACTTAAATTGTGGTTTTCTGGCTCTTATGGTGCGATGAACATGAAGCGTCATGTTTGTTCAGTTGTGCCAATTTCGGTATGGTTAGCAAATTGCAAATGTATACTCATGTCATTCATGTGTAATGGTAATTCGATTAGTATAGTAATATTTCTCTTTGAAGGCAATATTTGTTCGGTTTTGTAGTAGAATCAGAATCATAATGAATTCAAGCATTATGCTATATTCTAGTAGAATGAAGTCTTGGTATAGTAGAGCGAGGACTTTCAAAGATTTTTAATCAGGATCAGCGTTTTGTAGTTAGTGTCATTTAAGCAATTAGTACATGTGGTATAATTGATCAAAAACATTTGATCTTTTTAATATGATTAATAGACATGGATCACAGGACACAGACGACTACTACAGCAGAGGAGCTGGGGCTTCTGATGGACCACGATCCAAGTCCACGGCAATCTCCATGCAAAAGCCTGTTGCAGAACATGATTATTCAGTCACCGGGGAACACTTTGATCCTCTCAGTCAGCGAGACTTGGATTATCCCACCTCGTAAGTTAATTTCCAGATGGTCTTTAATCCTTTTAATAATCGCCTTTTAAGTGTGAATTTAAACATCTGAATTGAGTTTCCCATATAAGTTTATACTAATATTGAGCTTTTCGTCCTTCATAGGAATTGTGACACTATGATCCATTTACTGAAAGGCAACATAGGAACCGGTATTCTTGCGATGCCAGACGCTTTTAAAAATGCAGGTTTAACCGTGGGTACCATTGGAACGGTTATTATAGGAGTCATTTGTGTGCACACTATGCACTTACTTGTAAGTAATTCGATCTGTCAGATTGATGTTTGATGATACGGTTAATGTGTACTTCGTTAAAAGCAGGATGTTTATACCAATCTTCATTACAGGTGACATGTGCACATGAACTGTGTAGAAGAACTCAAACACCAACGTTGAGCTTTGCAGAAGTAGCTGAAGCATCGTTTCTTGTTGGACCTTCACGGCTGAGACGATTTTCTTCATGTGCTCGGTAAAAATCCTTAAATACTAATCAGATCTAAAGTTGCAAAAATGATGTTAAATATATTTTTCGTCACCTGAATTTTCTGTGGAAACAAATTACTGATATAATCATACTTGTATATTATTTCTTGTATACAGCACAAATGAATTTTGTTTTTATAGCTCTTGTTTTTGTTTCATAGGATTCTGATCAACACATTCTTGTGCGTGACACAGTTGGGATTCTGCTGTGTATATTTTGTTTTTGTTGCCAAGAACTTGATGCTAGTAAGTTTAACTGGTTAAATCACCTTTTTAGACACTATCATTCCCTGTCGTTCAATCATTTGATCCAAATATATATTTGGATTGAGATTAGTGAGCTTGATTGATAATGAGTGTTTTTATTTGTTTTGTCTTTAAAACAGGTGATGAATCCATGGTTGAATATATCTTGCGATGTCAAATGCTACATGGCAATTTTGTTAATTCCCATGATCTTCTTGAATTGGATTCGAAACTTGAAACTTTTGGCTCCTTTTTCAATGATTGCCAATGTTTGTATGGCAGTTGGCTTAGGTATCATTTTCTTTTATGTTTTTCGGGATTTGCCTCCTATGAATAGGGAAGGTTTAAACCGGGGCTTTGCGTCATGGAAAACTTTGCCGTTATATTTTGGAACTGCCATTTATGCGTTTGAAGGAATCGGCATGGTTAGTTGAATTGTAATTATTGTCTTGTACAGTTCGAAGTATTTCAACGTTTCACATATTAAACCTATTTTTATTCGTTGTAGATTTTGCCACTGGAAAACAACATGAAAAACCCACAGGATCTTGTTGGTTGGAATGGAGTGCTGAATACAAGTATGATGGTTGTCGGGTGCTTGTATACCGCTGTTGGATTTTTTGGCTACTTGAAATATGGGAATGACATTAAAGGAAGCATTACTTTGAATTTACCTTCCGAGCTGTAAGTTGATAGTTGGGGTTTAATATTGTTACTATACTGTGCAATATTGGTTCTTGGATTGTTAATTGATTGCATGTACGATTCATTGATTAGGCTTGCGGAATGTGTTCGTCTCATGATGGCACTTTCAATATTCTTGTCATACGCACTCCAGTTCTACGTTCCTATTGACATTGTATGGCCATCAATCAAATCTAGGATTCCGACAGAACGGTTACAAGTGATTTTCGAATATGCATTTCGAACAATTCTAGTCATCATAACATGTAAGTATCACAAATTCCTTTGATGAAGTTCAATAGCATATTTATCAATTTGCAACACATGATTCATGTAAATTATGCTGACTCGTTTCTTGTTTTCAGTTGCAATGGCGGAATCAATCCCGGACTTGGGTCTGTTCATATCATTGGTCGGAGCTGTCAGTAGTTCGACTCTGGCCTTAATCTTCCCTCCCATTATTAACATTCTTACAAACTGGGCACAAGGTTATGGACCGTACCATTGGTCATTGTGCAAAGATCTTGGTCTTGTTTTGTTTGGTGCCGTTGGATTTGTTGCCGGATCCTACGTCAGCATTGAGCAAATCTTAAAGGGAACTGATGAATAGATTGCTAAGGATCATGTTGACTTGATTTGTTTGCATTTCCAGCTTTCTTCTTTTCTATTTTCTCTATAAGAATTTCAAAATGTAGTCATCAGATTCATCGTGTGTTCGTTAGTTTTAAAACTTGTTTGATTACGAAAAGCACGTACAATTTGTGATCAAAATTTGTGCATCCCCAAATTTTGTTGTGATCGTTGAACAAGCATGAGAACTCTGTAGAACCACGGTACGCGTTTCTTTCATGTCAAACAAACCAGTTGTATATGTCATAACAGTCTATTCCAGGTAATTTTTCGAGTTTCGATGAGGAGGTTTTTGAGAAAATCCAAATGGTAGGTTTATAGATCTGTTACAAAAGTGCACAGTATTTTCAAGTAACAGGAATACAAATAATTTCTCTGACTTCGCTTTTCAGGCTTTCAGACAATCTATGTACATTAAATGTTTAATCGCAAAGATTTACGAACGAAATTTGTAGATTTTTGTAGAACCGCTAGCAAGCAAAGCTTGTATCGTGTCGTATTTTTTTCTTCAAACCGCATTCGTTTAATTTCGCTTCTATTTCGTGTACTTAAGACAAGTTTACTAAATATTGTTAATTAGTATTATAAGTGATCCAATATTTTTCGTGCGCTTCGAAAGTAATTATTAGTGAGCAGGTGTGTGATAGGTGTCATATTCGTTTAATTGTTGAAGGTTGGGCTCGAAGTTATTATAGCAATGCTGAGCATGCTATAATAACGTGTCGTTGCATTTCGTGTCGTTGCAGCTGCAGGAGTATTTGTGAAGGGGTATTTTGAGTTGAAGGCTGGAATCCTTCATCATACTTATTGTCTAAAGTCTAAATAGATTATATGCGACAAAAGATATTGAAGCGAACGATTATGATAAAATTATGAAAAAATTATGATAAAAAAAAGTACACAAATCCGATTCTTCGTGGGCAATTGTTACGCAGAGCACTTTGTGTTATCTCAGTTTTTTGCCCCACATCACTTAATCCCTATGCAAATGGGCTGTCGTTGAGTGACTACTGTCCTAGCTAACAATGGGCACTTTCACAGACAAGTCCTATTATGAAATATATATTAATATTTAGATATTTAATGATATTGTATCGAGGATATTCGTAGTGGTGTTTAATAAATCGTTTTTGAGGCAATGTGAGACTTCCATTATTCCAGTTTACTTAATTCAATAATTGTACAAAGTCATTTTGAATTGGTTCATTTTGTTTTTAATTTTAGAAAGACTACATAAAACTAAAACAACGCGTGTCTTCGTTCGGTGACATTAAGTCGTGGTAACTAATGTGATATGAAACGCCTTTTACGTTCGTATTGGTACTTCCACTAAAAGTTACTTCTTTAAACCTATATGTATACTATATTATTACTTTTATTACTATGTACAATTGCGATATTTAATTTGTTCGTTTGAACTTGAATTATTATACAGTGATTGCTAAAGGCCTAAATATAATTTTGGGATAAGACTTTCTTCTACGCAGTACAGCGTTTATTATCTGAAAACGATACCAAGTGTTTCGTACGTACATATAAAAACTTGTCTTATGCTTGTATATTTGTTGTCTTCAATTTATTAGTTTTGTTGTGCAAACGTAAGTTTAAAGCAATTCAGTCATAATTTTTACTTTTTTGTTTGTTTGTGTGGTGATCTCTAAAGTTGACAAGACGACTTTACAGCTTCTTCCATTTACCATGTTACACAAACATCCTTCCTTGCACTGCACAATGCGTAAAATATAATGTTGACATTAATGGACGTGTTAATTGCCACTGTTTGACTAACAACAACACATGTTAAAACATGTTTGCACTTTACAATTTTTAGTGTCGATGTACTAACACTCTTTGACTTCATATCTTTCTCGTTACATCTGTACCTATGCAAAAGTCTATTAACAAGTGTACCTATCGAGTATCGACATATTTAAAAGATGCAATTCGTAATTCAATTCAAATTGACATTTTCTCTTGACAATCGAAGTATTTCGTTAATTTTTGTGCCACAAATTCTACAATATTAAATAGTAGTTCTGTAATAATTACTTTAATACTATACCTTCAAAACGTGGTACTTGGTTTCTTTACTTCTGTGAAATTTCATGCCATACCATTTTTACTTTTTTATGACTGCTGATTTCTGATGCAAAACAGCTAAATTATGTGATGTTGTATGTTCAATCATCACTATCACTTCATCACTCTTGTAAAATGAGTGTATTCTGTATCCTGTAATGTATCACCAGCAATTTATTTAATAATAATGGTACATCAAAGTCCATTGCTTTAGAAAATTTGGTTAAACTTCGAAAAGCTGCGATTGGATTATCGTGTACCTCACTGTGTAATCCGTGTAATTCATCCAAAAAAATTCCATTATGTGTGCTGTTTGAGCTGTCAATCAAATCTTTATGTTAATTTGACGTAGTATGTGTCTATAATAAAGCAAGGATTAAAAAAGCAAATTTTAGAAATGTTTGGATCGCCCCTAGGTTTTTAGTACTATTTGTAACTTTCATCGTAATAATTTCATGTTTAAAATTCATATTTTATTACCCTGTGGCCATAATCGTGCATCATTCTCATGTCATACTCACGTCGGGGTAACATGCAACTTGAGTACTTATATAGTTGTACATAGGACTTTGAATAACATTTTTATTACAGCTTTTTATGGAAACCATGAATTATAAATAACAATAGAACATGAGCTTTCATTATTATTATGAATACTTGAATACGCATTCAACTTAACAGCTTTACTACATTTTTATTCACAATGAGGAAAAAATTTACGAACATTATTATTACAGAATTATTTTTAGACTTTGAGATTGAAACCAAATGGGTTTCATAAAAAGTCGCTTTGCGCAGTACCGACAGAGCACTTACAAAAAGTTGGTATTAAGAATGTTACTTTACACAATAATGCATTTAAATTTCATTTAATATAAATCTCAACATTAGCGTGCGGTTGACATTAAGAATCAACAATATAACCGAGTATTGAAAGCAGCTTAAACATTGCACACGTTCAATGTTTAATCTCGTAACTCGTAGTACTATACTATACTATAAAAAGTTATAGGTTATGTTTAGTATTCACTGACAGCATTTTGATTGCTGAACATTTGCATCAACAAGAGTATTCTTAATTCCATTAATAAGATCTGTCGTAATAACAATACCTTTATCACTTGACCAGGTTATTCTATCAGCTTCTTCGTCCAATCACTACTCATTTGACTTGTTCTTTTTTCGGAGTTCTGAGCAGACATTGGTTCAGAAATTTATGCTTTTTTTTTTACACCCATTGATAATCATATTCATCGTCAAGGTAGTATTGGAACCGAGGAGAAATGTAACGAGGTGGCCTGTACGATTCCAACGATTGCCAATAATCATGTCGATCATCCCACGCTGCTTCTCGTTGTCTGTAGTCGTAATATGGTATTCTCCAGTCATCTTCATCTTCCCATTCACCCCGTGAAGCCATGTTGTTCTTGTTGAAATTGCTATTCATATTTTCATAGTTCTTGTTGCTGTTCTGGTTACTATTCTGGTTATTATTTGCATTAGCGTTAGAGTTAACGTTCTCTGGGTGACTGTCTCTGTCCCCAATTACATTTTGCACTTTATTGTTGTCATTGTTGTCCAAAGAATTGTCTCTCTCATCACTTTCTGTGTCATCGTCTGGACAAACTGGCTCTGGACAGCAATCAGGGTATTCCGCTTTAATATCTTCTTTTATGTAGCATGGTGGTCCCACAGCAACTTTACCACAACTGTAAACAAAACAGGGCAAGTTCATTAAATATTTCAAGAATGATATTTAATGGTATATTCTATGTTTATGTCGTCTGGTTCTACGATGTGACACGACCATCCTATAGAAAATGTTTTGTTATAGTCAGAGACATAGGTTTTTAAACATCGTTGAGAATCATCGTCAAGTCTTCAGCATTTTATGTTCCTTGTCCAATAAAAATTTAGTGAAACATGCTGTATTAAATCTTTTGTGGAACGAAAGGATTGCTTAACTTATACTTTATTTCGCGTGTGCACATTTTTGAACTAGTTGACAAGAACGCAGTTTCATTATGAAATTCCAATATGTAAACATAAAAGGATGTTTGGGTCACGATTTCTTATTTCTATAATGCCAGAGTATATAGGAACAAGAACTAAAGAATATAAGCACGATATTTCTATAGAAGTTCATGCTAATTACTTATAACGTCATGCTGTATTAAATACATCTAACTACTAGTTCGGAGGTTCTAAAAAGTAGTTTGAATTCTGAAATCTGGAAAATAAATGATAGTCTTGTGGCCCATTGTCATGCATATGTGAAAAATAATGTAGCAATTATAATTGCGATAAAATCTTCGAAAGCTTGCATTGTTTTTTAAGGGACTTTGCTTGTTGATGTTAGTTTACACGACCACACAAAAGAAAAGACTCAAGACTCAAGATCAAGATGTACGGTGTCTCAAGATACCCCAGCTTAAATTTTAAACCATTAGAAGAAACCGAAATCAAGGTAACGTATAGGTATTAGTACACATACTATACTTTCCATCATCAATACAATCATCCGGTCCAACTGTACTTGCATTTCAACAAGAATATCCTTTTTAAGGCTTTATCTACCTTGCATTGCTGCATAACTCAGAAAACAATGAAACTTCAAGATCAAGCATTGCCGACTGCGACTCTGCGACTGGCCCTTTGACGAGAACTTGGTCTTAATGACTTGGCAATGAGAACTGCTGTCTTTGTATTATAGTACTATTTGTATGTATCGCTATCGCTTCATGATAATTGATAATAAAAGAGAATAATCATAAATCTTTCGTTTGCGCATCCGCTTATTCGAAATAACATTTTTATCGTTCATTATAATATAGTATTTAAATCACATTAGGTGTTCTCTTCTGTGACTTGGCAATGAGAACTGCTGTCTTTGTATTATAGTACTATTTGTATGTATCGCTATCGCTTCATGATAATTGATAATGGACCCGGATTGTATTACTTTGTAGTACCACATTGCAGGTAGGTCGGCAAAAGTTACCGTGAACAAATTAAAATTCTTTAAATACCTCAACCGGTCAGTTCAAAGGCAAGATTCCACATTGCAACTCAAATCAACCGATGAGACATGATAATATTTACGACAATAAAACTGAACCAGAATGAGCAGACGATTTTTAACAAAAAAAACCCGCACCCTAATACGAAGGGCATATTATATGACACGGATGACACACGGTCTCACCATACTTTGTCATTTGGAGAAGAAGAGGCTATAATTCTTAGACAAAGAAACGACAGGTTTACGTATTTAAAGTGCACAACAACAGCGGCTGCAGAGAGGCACGAAAATCACAAAAAGCACGCGTTTTAACGCTCAATTGAAATCTTTCACTTTCCTTTTTGGTCACACAATAAAAGTCATATCTCGTTACATCTAAAGATAAGATACCTTGAATTTTGCCAACATTTATTACCGAAACCAAATGCGACCACCAAAAACGCCAACGACACCAAAAAGTTGTTCGCTTCTTGTCCTATGGTTACTTACAGTCATTTGGTAGCACAAATGATGAAGATTCACAATTCACGCCAAAGAGAATAATCATAAATCTTTCGTTTGCGCATCCGCTTATTCGAAATAACATTTTTATCGTTCATTATAATATAGTATTTAAATCACATTAGGTGTTCTCTTCTGTGACTGGGCTAGTGTATCGTCATGAAAAAAGAACTGTTGGGCGAAATCCTTCTTTTGTTTTGTGTCTTTGTTTATCATCACAATCGTGACAAATTTTGCCAATTTTTTGTCTCCTTGTAGACACTCTCTTTTTAGTATTTATCTTGACATGCTTGATAAAGAATGTCTTGTACTCGAGTCATATAATTGGCGTGTAAAGTTTCGGTCGTCATTTGTGGGGTGGGCGAATTCTGCACAAAATTGTAAATTCATACATTCTACCAAACGGTTTCCTCATTTTTGACATGTAATAAAGAACCAAATCAGATTTCAAAGATAATCAACTAATATTACCTAAATTGTGACATTCGTTAGCTGAATAAGTTAAAAAAATATAATAAGGTTTTTCCAGCAAGTAGTTGCTTTCTATACTAACACGTTTTTACTAGGATCCTGTTGCTTTATCAGCTTATAATATTCTTCCAAGCATAACCGTACAAGATGTATAGAATGAACTTTCTCAGATAGGGATACTAGTTGAGAAAAGGACAATGCTTATTATATTATTACAATCAACAAAGAATGGCCTAGTATCCTGGTTTAAAAAAACAAGAGGATCACCACGGGATGTAAATCAAGGACTTTGGTCATAAAAAACCAAGCACCCCGCAAAATGTTGATGCTCTCAAGTCTCAACCAGGAACTTTCCTCAAGTATCGCAACAGAAAAACAAAATCTTCCTTTTTTACCGGAATGAGTTAACCTTGTCCGAAAGGATGTAGTCGTCACCAAAGTCAAAATATCTTTTGTTTTAATGTCCTTCTAATACAGCTCATTTAAGCATGTTCAGCATGTAATGTTGTAATTAGCAAATTTCATCATCAAATTAATTATCCTCAATCTCATCTACCAGTTTGCTAATTTATAAGACGACACACGACAGCAATTTAATTTACAAGACACACGTTGAGAAGATCTATGCATATAAAAATTAAAATCATTGAAAGTATAAGGTATAAGCCATTCGGTCATAAAATGTACAGTTGTAAAGGCAACTTGACAATGACAAGATTTAGAACATAACAGGGAAAAATATTTTTGTATTAAACATTGCTCTTTTTTCCTTTTGCTCCCATTACTTGCTCTAGTATACTTTAGTCAATACCAAAACGCAAAGATATGCTAACCAACGCAAAAACTGCATCTAATGAGCTCCAAGGTAAACTGCCGTGTTGTCAGTGTAAATTTTATTTTATTAATCCGTTCTGTAGAGTATACTTTTGTAATGCTAATCGGACACTGTCTTCAATTGTAGCTCAGATCTTGGCATTGTTGTACCGTAAAAAGTCTTTTTCAACTTCATTCAAAGTGAAATAATTAAATTATGTGTCCGATCAGGAGCACACCATACATAAGTCCCTCAACTTAACTGTAGTGATTGCATTCCGTGGGCATTTAGAGATTTTTAGACCACCATGCGAAAAAACAAACTGATGAGCTTATAAAGGATTGCTACACTATTACGATTTAAACTTTAATCAAGGTCTTCTTTCTGTAATGTTAAATGTCATAAATTTTGGCAAAAAATATGTGAGCAACAGCCAACAAGAGGAGAACAAGCTGTCTGTCTCTAACTGTGAGTCGAGTCGTTGAGATTTGAGACATAACATAAAGTTACCCATAATATTTATGCAACTTGCAATGATCATGATCATGAATGAAGTTTATGTATGACACGAGTGCAAAAAGGATTGCAAAAATAATCATTTTTCTATACATGCTTACGACAAACCATTCGACCGAAACTTTTAAACGATAACCTTGACATTTAACTCTTTCCTTATATTATTTTTAATAGTTCAATCGGTTACTATAAGTATATATACAACAAGCGAAGCGGCACAGTGTGTGGATCTTCTCGAGGTCGCAATGACATCAAGGTACGCAAAATATATATGATGATGACATCAAAAGTCATAATAAAAATGACACATTCTGATTTCTACAGCTGAAATGAAACCATACACAAGAAATGATATCAGCAAACGCTGACTAACAGTACTTAATTGATATAAAAAATTGTAATCAAGTTGGAACTTGGAAGTTGACGATGTTCGGGGTTCTTGTCAAATCTTTTATAGCAGTTACAGATACCAAAGAAGACTCTCTAAAAAGCGTTTATTTGAGCATTTTATGATTTAATGCAAAGCTGTAAAGTATTAATGAGATTTTGAAGTTATGCAATATGACAACAAAAAACCCTTTAGCAGCTTTCGTTTTTTATCAATTATACATAATAAGTGTGTGGGCATCGTACATGTAGTTTCTTATTACCATGTTCCAGTCAAGCACAAGTTGACTAATAGCCATTTTGACTCGCCCTTTTTATGCGAACCCGACATTAAACACTATTAGAGATGTATTAAAATCTCAGTGTTGCTCATCAAGTCGTAAAGCACTAATCTGTATACATTTGAAATAAGATTATTCGAATATCCAGCAGGATGTTGGATTATATATTTCCGAACACTTTAATAAATCATTTGGTTTTTGCTTCCCAGTCAGTTTTCAGAGTTACATGAGCAAAAGGAAACAATTAACATTCCTCACGAGGCGACACAAACATGGTTGCGTGTGCAATGTGCAAAACCAATTACTTTTTTGGGAATTTACACAATGCAGATGAATATTTCATTAGCAATATGACTCTGGGGTTGGAGAATTTCAGAAGAGACTAGCAGTAGTTCAAAGGCTTTCATGAACTGCTGTACCAAGAAAATAACTGACTGAGATAATCTTTAAATCCAGGCTGGAATTAGGAATGCTAATATAATTTCTGCCTTCAACTTGCATTCTTGTAAACTGAGTGAGTTATGTCATACATAGTATACTATTCGATCGCTATTCCAATTCAAGTTCTGCTTCAAAAAGTACCAGATTTCATCTCGCTTTACGTTCACATTGTTAAATAATAATTTGTATGAGATCATGAGCGGTAATGGAAACATAGCAACAATTTTGTTATCAAAGTAAAAAAAAATGCTCATATAATAAGGAGAGTTGTGCAATATAGGAAAGCTATTATAGAATCCTAAATTTAAAGATGATTTATCCTTCAATAAGAATGCACAAAAACTGTTATGTTATTATAGGGAGTTTAAATTAAAGGGGAAGGATAGAAAGATGATGTTATTTTGGTTGAAAGCCAATGAGTCATGTCGTGTCATGTCTGAGGAGATCACGGACATTCGCAAATGAGAAGAGGAGTCAGCTCGTGTGCCCTGGTTGCATAACTGCTCATTTAGTACATTTTTCTTTTGACAGTACATAATGCATTCGCCGACTGGCTTTTCAGCTTGAGCAGCATTAGGAAAGTTACCTTTTGGTTGTATATGTCGTCGTCGTAAAGTGAGCGAACATCTTACTGTTCACAAGCTCATCGTTATTTATACAGATTCCTAACTTATTCTGCCACATCCTGTTGCAATTTGCGCTTATTTCTCGCAGCTTTAATTCAGTTCTGCACAAATCCATACATTGCAATGCTGATGTTGATGCAAATGCGTTGTTCCAATGCACATACCACTTTTAAGTAGCTCATTAGTTTCTCTTCAACTATATAATCTGTGTTGGTTGTATGACGCATCGTCAAGTTATAGTAGATTGAGCTTCCATAATTTAATCCAGCATTTTCATGCCTCCCACAGCTTCACGGTGCCTATTCAGAATCCCGTAGATTTATCCACGATTTGCATAAGCTCGTCACACACTTTGGCTGTGTGTGTGTGGGATCTTGGGATCTGTATGTTAAGATCCGGATATCATTAGGCACATGGTGAATTAACCTTTACAAGAAGTCCTACCGGATTGGCCAAAGTAGTTGGAATTCCACATTTATTATGACGTCAGCAAACAATTCACTTGTGTTGTACTCCGTATATATGCGTACACAATCCTCATCGCAAATCTTTAGAGCTTCGGGCTGTTTTTTTGTTTCACAACTACATTTTCTGATTTTAAGACATTTCCATGTCCGTACTAAGCATACATGGATTCTGTGCATTCAAAGACATAGAAAGTTCCCTCTTTTCAAACTGTAATATTAATATGTAAAATTGGTTGCTAAATTCCATTACCATTACGTAGCACTTGGTATGAACCAGTTGAAAATATTGAGAGAATAACTATAGCATACTAAGAACTGTTTTTAGTACAATCAGTTTGTCATACAGTTTGCTATTTCAACATTTTGATTACAAACCAGGACAGTGTCGCATATTGAGTCAATGAATACTTAAGAAATTCTCACTTTTGCTCTAACTTTTCGAGTGTCTTCGCATGTAAAAACGGATAAACTGATACACTGCACTCTACAGATTAACGAAAATTACAGAAAAATTATTATAATGTACAATATACTTCCTTTTCATCAACAACGTTTTACGTGAAATGCTATTCAAAGTGCTTAAATGGGGAAGGCTTCCGGCATAAAAGATTGAACATCACGAAACAAAATAGACACCATGAACTTGAACTTGTCCGAAGGCATTAATGGATCGCCCTACACTTGTCGCAATATCGCCAAATAATAGAACTTGGTTCAGGTGTCTAGCAAAGCAGACGTGAGTTTTTTTTCAAATTCCGGATACTAATGTGCACATTAGAGCAACTATGCATAGGAAAGTAGAGGACAGCTTGCTATTGTTAGGCGATGGCGATGGCACACGCTTAACTTGACACCTCAATGTCAACAATGCGTTCCATTCCAGCCAGGTAATGCCAGAATCACTTTGCCACTCAGTCAGTCAGTCAGGCAGTAAGCGTGTGACCGAGAAGGAACGTGTTTGACCTGTCACACCAACATGAACCATTAGTTGTAATTATTGTGCAAGCGAGGTTTCATTAATAAGTCATTGTGTCCTCTTCACGCACATTAAGTCTTCTGTGAACCAACTGAATATGACACCTTTCCATCACACACTTCTCTTGTCACTTTTTATCCGGGTTTCGACGCCAAATGTCTTGAAAACCTTCATTTGATAGCCTCCATATTATTTTCGTATCATCGCAGTTTAATACAATGATAATGATAATATAACAATCACTTTCTGAAGATTTTGAACCCTTCTCCTCTATCTTGGAGGTGTCATGTATTCATTTCAGATAATATTATAAAAATAGCGAAACGTCCGTTCCCTTTGTTCCTGATTCTCCAAATACATTGACACATGCCAACATTTATACGAAGAAATCCTTCTTTTTTTTTAAAAAAAAGAACGGTTCATTAAAAGATAGTAGCCGATGAATTATTAATGAACAATTAATTATGATACGTAGGGTTGTACTATTATCAAACTTAAATTCTGTCCTGGACGTACCAAGGACGATAAGTGTATAGTGCGGCTAATTTATTCTCATATTGGTCCTATACATTGACTGTTGAAACTCTTAAGACAGGTGATGACCCATTTTTTAAAAGAAACGATTCAAAAAACCATAAACATGATGATTGAAAGTTGAAAAGCAAAGACAGATTAATTAATATTCTGATTTTCTTTGAGATTATCCTGAATACAATCATGTCGTGAGCAAACTCCTGTGTTCTCACTTAAATGATGTACACCTCAAAAGTGAAAACCTGAAATGTCCATTAAACCAGGGTAATTTACAACGTCTTTTGCATGCACAATATATCCTGCAAGGACGACGAGTACACACATTGCCCCTCGTGTAGATGAACAATTATTGTATTTACTTGTTACTATACTATTACTTTTGCAAGATACTATGAAAATGGACTAGTAAACTCGGTATGAAATGACTATGACATTCAAGCCAAGTAAGAAATGTAGTTGATGACTATCAACGCGTGTGAGGTGTGATTGATATGCGGAAAGCATTGTGTGATGTAAATGGTAATTAAGACAAATGACTGTTAGGTTAAAAGGGACAAAGACAAAAGATCATCGGTTTTACCTTTCATAAGAGACCATCAGTTGACTTCGACCCGTGCTATTGACCATAAAACAGGCTGCTTGACCACAGCCATTCAATGGCCAAGTGTCTCCAACATTTTGATAGGAGTTCTTCTCACTATTGTAGCACTGGTTGGGGTGACCTGAAATGCGCAAGTTTGTATTATAAATATTGCATTCTATAAATGCGTTCACATTAGCTTAGCCTCAGGAATTAAAAACTTAATAACATATATGCAAGCTTGTAATCATAGTGCTGTTGGTAATCAAAGTAATTACATTATACGATATGAAAATAAATCTTACTGCTATGTACGGTTGCCGGTCCAAACGCTGTGGCTGCATGCACTTCTGACAGGTAAGAACAAAATGCCGCAACATTGAGGAATAAAACTATTGACGTTTTCATTTTTGTGACAGTTGAATTCAAAATTTTGAATCAAAGTCGAAATAGAAACCTAGCGCAAAAAGGACAATTTGCAATATTATTTCTATTTCTTTGTAATGTGTGTTTGGTGTTTACGCCTTTACAAGCAGTAGTTTATGTACGCAGTACTAGCTACACTGGAAGTAATGTTTAGGAAGCAAAAGGGACACGACAAAAAAAAACTTGCAAAAGTTTCACTAACTTGCTGTGAGTACAAGTTTTAAGCACAACTGCGTGGCTTTGACTCAACTCTCGTGGTATGAAAATCTTTATATAGACAAGCTATGGAATGACGTAAAATGGGCAAAAAGTCCTTTACAGTGGTGTTTGATGTTTTGTCCTGCTGGAAGATGAGCCAAGGCGACGTAGCATAGCGCACACAAGCTAAAAAGTCGTTTCAAACATACAAATTCCTATAAGGTGAAGAAGAACATAATATTACACATTACGAGACGGACTCTTCTTCGTCTAGTCTCTTTCAACTTCATATCTATCGTTTAGTACTACACCAACTTAACTTTTCCAAAGATCCTAGTGGATAGGTGGATACTCTACCTTTGGGAACATGATGACGGCGATGATGATGAGTCCTACACGATTTTAATGTAATACAGCATATTATTTCTATACAAATCCTTCTTCTTCTTCTTCTTCTTCTTCTTCTTACGTACACACTCTCTTGTGATTGTGTCCATATCATTTTGCCAAGAGATTCCATGCAAAGTAAGTAGAATGCACTCAGAAATGAACGTGTGTGCGTAGGTAGACACACCTTGTTAACTTGTTTTCATGTCTTGTGCGTAAAAAGGCAAGTCTCAATCTCAAACCGTCCCTTTTGGCTGTCTCAGCATCATGTTTTACCCTTTATTATATCATCTACAATTTTCATGCTTTATTTGACATGAAAAGATGTATAATGTCTACTCGAAACAGTGACTAAGCTGCCGGCTATCTACCGATTCGGTCACAACAAGATATGATAATATCTCACGTAATCATCGATGATCTAAAGAAAAATTCCAATCCACTACCATCTATATTTACAACATGCATAAAATATAATATTATACTAAAGATTATTCTTATGCACTGTGACTTGTGGTCATACACGATTGAGAACATGAATGAGAAAATGAGAATGCTCAGCTTGATTTACGTTGAAAGCATTATTAATTATCATTAGCATGTTATGAATGTAATTCAATATTTCATGCAAGACAATAGACAATACAATGCTAGCGTGACTTTGTGACAATGACTGGTAAATAACGTGGTCAAGTTCTGATAAATGACGAGGTAAAGTAGCTGTAAATTTTCTGTGTACTCACACTTTGTCTACTTGGTATTTACGTGGCACTAACATTTTTCATGTTAAGGTATTTAACGCAAATTAGTTTAGGTTTTCCAACTATGAAAACAAATAGAATAGTAATATATTACAATATTACAGTGCAAAAATTTATTTTGCATAATATAGCACACAATGGAATATACTTTGGGGACATGCGCGAATGTGTGGATGTACTCTAAATGAATGAGTGAACAAATTGGCAACTATATAGCCGTACCTAATGTTACTAATGTATGAAGATGAAGATGCGACGATGAGTTTCCATTGGGACGCCGAACGCCCAATATACTTTTTTATCTTCTGTGTGGATGGATCGTTAGCATTGTATTGTCATGTGGGCATGACCAATTTGCCCAAGTTTGGTAATGTTATCTTGTATTTATGATTTGTGGTTGTGGCTGACTTGAAAGTTACTAAGACGAAATTCGAATATGAACTTGAACTTGAACTTGTGTTGCACTTTGCATTCATATTGCGACGTTGCATTTTCCATCGTTTAGTAAAGGTCATGATACTCTATGATGACGATGAGACGTTTTAGTGTACATTTTGGCAAAACTGAACAACAACAGTCGTCGCCAACTTTGCAATTATTGTCGCATACCTGGAATATTACTAGTAATTTATGATCGTGCGATACAAATCTTTATGCATGGAATGCAGCAAACTACGCAGTTAGAAGAAAGTAACAATTTTTTGGTGCATGTGCAACTTCTTTTGGACCATACGAATTTTCATTTTTGCCATTTTGAAAATAACATAAATATAGTACACCACAGGCCGTTGAAGAGTTGCTGACCTGACATACGTTTTTTTGAGACTGGGAACTAATTAGCTGGCCTTGGATGTTTATAGTATGCCCAAGAGGAAATTATAACACATTTCCCCAGCCTGTCATGTGACCTTTGGGAATTACTATAGATAATCTTGCGTTCATCATTTCTTCAGTACATGATCGCTACTTGCCATATTATTGCTCTAGTGCTTTACACTTCACATGTCATAAACTGAAGTTCTCAGCCATGCCGTTGTCTGTGCAAAGTTTTGCTCACGGAAGCTTTACGAGTATCATCTTTTAATGCTCATAACACTCAAATAAACGTAAATATGATGAAATCTTCAGAATCAAAGCCCTCCTATAAGTTTCACGTTATTATAGACTGTACTATAAGCAGCAAAAGTTGAAAGAAATAATCACAAAACTATTACAACTATACATGCTAACTTTGTATTCAAAGTGGTCACCTTCACCTCAACCCGGAGCTGTTTGTTATTTTGTTACGCCGTTTTTATCATCTTGTGCAATCTGAAGAAACATAAAATATTGTATTCCTAACACAATGAGTATGTGCGAATACAAAAGCATGCATTTTATATTAGTAGTACTACTACTACCAGTAGTAATATTGTAGTTTTAACCTGGTAGCTGGTTGGTTTGGTAACACACCAAAAGACCAGTTCGTTTACAAAAGACACTGTTTCGAATGAATTGTATATGAATAAGAAGGTTGTAGCAAATTATTGTCATAAATTTTCTACTTATGCTGATTTCATGACGCTCCCACCTTAGAATTCACTTTAATCTAA
Source organism: Harlomillsia oculata (assembly GCA_019776145.1). Lineage (NCBI taxonomy): Eukaryota > Metazoa > Arthropoda > Collembola > Entomobryomorpha > Oncopoduridae > Harlomillsia > Harlomillsia oculata. The sequence continues at coordinate 17,818 of JABASF010001065.1, forward strand.
CAACAACGACCCATGGCGCCTATGCAATGATATTTATATTATTCTTTTTATTACTAAAATCGATATTGAAATCGTAAAGCCATATTACATTAAAACGAACATGTACATTTTAAAACCTACTGCCTAATGGCTTGCTTGTTCAATATTCATGGAGTCAGGCAGAAACACGCTGTGACATCTTGTAAACGTCATACCTTCCGGATCTAGTCATTGTAATGAGTGGAAGATGATCCTGTTTGTAGTGGAAGAGTTAGTTGCGCGCTACCAGTTTGTCACAAGGATGGTCAGAGAAAGTGACAAAGGCTCCTGTGCCTGGCGCCGATTCTCATTCATGTGGACGGCAGAATGCGGATCTTCACTACATCAAGCACTTCAGAATGGTCATATCGTATTATTCGCACATCATGTTTCATCTTTCATGTTTATGCATTAAGCATGCCATTATATACACAATACAACCGCCGGCCACGTTTGTGAGCCAATGTTTTTATGATTTTCAACGCTGAATATGCCATCATTATCATTTACATTAGGTGACTTGTCCATATTTCATGAATGTATTAAATGTTAAATTTCATGTTACCCCAGGATCAGATACAGATTCATGCCTAATACGAGGAATGAGAAATGAAGGTTGTTTTGAACTTAAAATAAAGTCAAGCTTGCAAAAAATGTGAATTCTTAAATATTATTTATTAAACTAAAAACTAGAAGTAAAGTAAAGAAGAATACAAATACTGTAATTACAAATTGTACAAAGTACAAACAACGTTAATAAAATGTAAGTGTATTTATACATATTTAGCGAGTTTTGGAATAAAATGCATAAATGAGGAATTTTAGAATTCAATTAAACTGTGTCGACATTTATAAATATTAATTACATTAGTAGGCATTCCTACACTGTAAACGACTGCATGAAATTTTAACACGTGAAAAATTCCAGTCATTCACTGGTTGCATTTTATGGAACACCTATAGTAAAGTTTACAAAACTGTACGCCCAAATACTGTAAAAATGAATTGTTATTAATACGGTTGGGAATGTACAGATCCAGTCATTGCCGCACGATTATACTGCGAATGATTCCTGTCCAAAGTCATGGTTCCTTGGGGTACAGAGGACCCTTCGGCAACAGACTTGTGAATGGGTGGTTGGAAGCATCGAACATGCTCAACCGGCATGTCTCCATCAGTGTAGCTCGCTTTTAAGTATTTATTAAGAACCGCAAAAATTTGCGAGTTGAGCACTTGAAAGCGTCTGATACGGTCCACCATACGTTTCAGTTGCTAATCAAAAAGTTATTTTTTAAATGATGGGTTTGAAGTTAAAGTTTAGCGAGTCAGGAGTCAAAATAGAAACTTACAATTCCCTTAACAACTTCGTCTTTTCCGTCAGCTCTTTGTACTTTCAAAACGTGGTAACAGAAATCCAAAGCTTCAAACCTCCTTTGCTGACCCAAGAGCACAATTATTGTGCATCCAGCCCAATTCAATCCTTCACCGTACAATTGCCTGCACAAACGGCGTATTATGATTTGTATCAAGTCTGATAGATGCGCAAAAATCCGTAAAAGACAACTTACTCTGCCGTAAATTGATATTCTCCAACAGGAATACAGTACACAAACTGCAGTGCAGACCAAAGTCGATGAAATTCCGTGCATTCTTCAACATTCATTACTCTGTTTGCTGGTGGAGGTCCCGTCCAAATACTATCACTAAGAAAATCTCTAATACGATTGAGGACTACTTCAAAAATTGACAATCCACAACATAATCGTTCTTTGGTCAGCAAATCTCCATCTCTTGCTAGATTTCGTTGTTTTTCGGTTCCATATTTTTCAATATTTTCAATAATATGCAAAGCGGCATATTTAGATTCTAATTTTTTTTGTTTTGTTTCCGGCTTTTCTCCCTCTAAAATCATAAATGTTAAAAAATCGTATTAAAATCTTAACAAATCTTAAAAGCTTAACAAAATTGAAATTGTAAAATCGTGAGAAGTTAGTGTTTACCTTTACAAAAAGGTCGTGGGAAAATATTTTGGAACGGTGCTGCATGCAATAAATCGCACACTTCTTCTTGGGACAAACTTTGTTCAATGAGTAAACAAAACAATAGAGCATTTCCAACTTCCCTAAAATGTTGGCACAAATCCATTTTCGCGTCGGGATACTGAATGATGTCGTTTAAATATTCCTGGTAGTACCCAAGAATTCCTAAGAGGTATTTATTTAATTGTCAATTGTCACGTTAGTAATATGATAAGCAATTAAGCTCTTACAACAATGAGATAACAGAAAAACTTAACAATTTAATATCATACCTGGTGAACCATAATCGTACAATGGCATTTTGCACGTTTTCGGCATTGCTTCCATCAATGTTTTTGTAAACTGAAAAATACTCCCGGTAATCAAGCTTTTAATGACCTTCAAAACTTCTTGCATTACAACTGCAATGCCTTGATAACCCAGCAACCGCACAACCGCTCTTAAGTGAGGAGCTCCAACAAACCCTACGTCATATAAGTTCAAGTTATCCTTCACTTTAAGTTAACATTCGTCAATACAAAGTCTATATTTGCAATTTAAAGTATGAACAACACACCAGAATATTGACTAAATATGGTCGTGTAGGCCAAATTTAACTGCTTGGAACCCCAGAGATATTGGTGGGCCATTTGAGGAGGTTTTTCTCGATGATTTGGATCGGCAAAATTAATGCCAAGTGAGCGAACAAACCGTCCAGTCGCAGCATTGTAGCAATAGTTAGGTAAGAAGTCGTAGTTGAGTTCGCAAAATACATGAAGTGTTATACGACCGTACGGAGCCAGGATATTGTGATTAGATTCTCGTAACATCCACTCGAAATCGTCCAAACCAGGCAAACATTTCTTGAGTAATTTGTGTGTCAGTCGGTTCACGTTTAGCAAAGAATCCAACTCCTATTTAAAGAAAAAAATAATGAAAAATAATAAGCATATTCCTTTGAGAACGTTCCAGAAGACGTTTTTTTGTATACGTACCACAATGCCCGTCAATTCTCCTCCTTGGAATTTGGTGATTGCCATGTCCAATGATTTCAAAAGATCCACATTGATTCTCTGTGTAATCAACTTATTCAAGTCAATGGATCTGCCCAACAACTGAACGTGCCTCTGCTTCATTAAAGTTTCATAGCGATTAGAACGCGGGTACGTAAAATACGTATCTAATGCAGCACACTCCACTCTGAATCTCTTGTCCAAATGAATGCTAAAATACAAAGTCAAATATAATGTTCAGTTGGTTTCATATTATATAGTATAGATACACGTGGTACACCTCATTTCAAACCGTGTAAGCTGAAGAAAACATACCTGGCAGCGAGTTGTTTATAGTATGTAAAAATCTGTTCACTCAGTTTAAATACGAACTGGTCAAAGCACAAGTTCACCTCAGCTTCCACTTCATCGTAAAGAAACTGTTTACGAAATACAGTCAACGCATAATGGGCAGAGTCATTGTACAAATCCAACGGATACAAAACGTATCTACAAGAATAAAAACGCACTTGTAAACATTTGTGAATGTGAAATTTGTTAAGTTGAATATACAAATTTAGAAAAATACTTACTCCATCATGGAGGGTTCCTTTGTCTTCAAAATGTGGTCTGTCAAAATCCAGGGCATGGACATGTCTATCGGAAACTGTATTATCAAAAAAGCCGCAAGTTAAATAATGGCACCTTCACAGTGAATATAGCGACTTCAAAACACTACAAAGTAAACTCAAAATACACTACAATTCTAGGAATTTGTAAACACGAATGTAAGACAACACAGAAGAAGCACAAAATTATAAATAATGAACACAATAATATAAAACACTAGATTATGCAGTCAATCAGAAGAGTATTATTACGCTTATTAGTACATTCATTATAAAGTTATACTACTTGTTTTCTCGTCATTGACAATATCAAGAGCATGCAGATGCAAAAGTTACGGTTGAAACTAAGGTGAGTTGCACTAGACAGAATGTGACATTTGGATATCAGTAGCGTTATGCGTAGCGTAGCTCAATGAACTGCGTTTGGAAACATTTCTCATAAAAATTCAAATTACAAAATGCTAGTTATACGTTCTTGTCAGTCATGCACGCAACTAAAAATTTAATGGTATTAACTGCAACAAAAAGGATGTGGAACTCAAACAAAAACGCAGATGAGAGACCAAAGCCAAGCAGCGGTACCTGAATCCTCTTCTCCATTGTGATGAGATCAGTACATTCTTCATTATGTTGATGCTGCACCTTGCACCTCTTTACAAATGGATAAAAGCAAAATTTTGCAAATAACTTCACAAATGACCTCTAACACCTGAGAAATAAACGAACTAGTCGAAAGGGGCAAATTCCACAAAAATGAAACGTTGAATACTAGTCAATGAACCCTAACGGGTAACAATGTAGGGAAAAGCTAGTCGATTGCGGCAGGGATAAGCTCAAACATCTTTCATTGCCATCGATATACTCTTCATCACAACAACGATTTCACGAATACAAGGTAAACAATTCGAGTATGAAGGCAAAGGATGAGCAGCACCACACCATCATTAGGTAAGGGTGTCATGTCATATCATAAACCTTAATAGCTATATCGACGTTCCATGAACATGCTTGGTGAAATAAAAAACAATTGCTGACAAAATCAGTCAATTTCTATTCCACGTCTTCCGTAAGTCTTAGTCTTAGCCGAATGGATGTAATGAATGGAATTGCAGACAAAAATACTAAAATGAATGTAAAAACGTGCAAATATCATTCGAACGTACCTGGATTCTTTTTCCCATAGTCATTTCCAGGTAAAACTCTCGATACCACAATTGTGATAGGTCGCAACACTGTTGCAAATAGTCTATATAAAAAATTACAACAAATGAGGGTATGGCACCAATCAAATCATGTACAATATGATACCATTTCTGTCAAAGGAGGTAAAGCCTTAAGCTTACCACTGAAATTGATCAGATAGTTCCAGTAAAATGACGCCTTATGAAACTGATCAATCGCAATTAGGTATTGCCCATCGATGTCCTTTCTTAACGTTCTCTTTGCACAAGACTTGTCTGCAATCAGTGATTCCAGCATTGTTCTTACCATGTACAGCTGAGTGGAAGATGGACCTGAAACATTTTAACCATTTTTTGCAACAGTTATAGTTTCAATGTGCAATGCAAAATTGTAGAACATAATTGATTCATCACACACTCAATAGAAATCAAATGTACAATTTTAAGGAAAATATTCTTACCAACATTCCTCTTTGGAACTTTAATATCAAACCCAGCTTCGGGATCTTTCTTTCCTTTCATTGCAGGATCTTCTTCCAATTTGTAGCCACGTGTCCAGTCCGCACAGCTTTCACGAATAGAAACTAATATACTGCGAATCAAATCTTTTTTGTTCTTTACAGCTTTCCGCAATGGCTCTCTTAAAACCACCTGCACAAAGTTCTGCAACTTGGCATAAATGTTTCGACGAATTGCCTCCGTAAATACTGTTTCCATTCGAGCCATTAAAACTTGAAGTCCTTTTATCATCGCAATTACTTCTATGAGAGCAAATTTCTCATCGTCCGAGTAATTGTATCGCGTAGCTCTTTCGTATTCTTCAGCATCTACAGGGCAATCTTTGTTTTGATGCTGATCCGTAGGATGCAACAATTTCCAAGAATAAAGCTCAGAAACAACTGAAGTCCATTCCGACAATAAATGAAGACCACGCAGAGCTAAATCAGAAATTTCTTCATTCTCTGCATCCGTCCGCGGAGCTTCTTTAAACGTAGTAGTAACCTAGCAAAACATACATTATTATTTTTTTTATTATAATTATAGTTTAGATTTAAACTAATAAAAACATAAAAGTATAGAAAGACTAAAATTACCTCGTTACTATATCGAGCCAGTTCACTGATGTATTTAATATGATCATCTCTGATCTGTGGAAGATACTTGTTTAAGTCAGCTTGTGAGCTGAGAGTGCTGGTGGCAGAGCATAATGGCCATTTAGAGGCGTCAAACAATTTGCTTCTTTTAATATAATTAAAAGGTGCAATTTGCATGTCTCCAAACAAAGGAACAACTTCCAGGTTCTGTATAAGGAACATCATATTCAATAACATTACAAATAAAGCTAAAATCAATTATTACCTAATAGAAGATTAGAAGATTATATTAAAATTTGACCTTAAAAATTCGATCAATCTTGTCGATGCGGATTTTCTTTTTCTGATCCAATTTATAGATATTGCAATTTTGAGTATCAATGAGATACAACGCAAAACCAATGACCTTGACCAACATGTGCTTCTCACTTGGAGTAAGGTACATCTTGCTTTCAAACATAGTTACACATAAGTTTACAACATCAGACAAGAGGTCTTCATAATTGGCGATGCCTTCTAATGCCTCTTTGAGGTTATCTCTGATTTTATTTTGAGTTGCAAGAAACATTGACAGGTTTTGCGACTCTTGAAGTGTTTGTGAATCCGACATCACTTTGAGAAACTGAGCTGCCCTGTAAATGACCAAACAATGATGACATTAAATAAAACAATGACACAAAAAACCACTGGTATTTCAGGAACATTAAAGTTAATGTATCTTGATTTACCTTCTGTACGTTGAATAGTCATTTTTGACACTAGATTTCATATTCTTCAGCTCGTCCAGGATGGCAAACATATTGATGAATTTCCCAAATGTCAAAAGGTATGCCTCGGAAACAAAATCTTTTCTTTTCTCAACATGACAAAGTCTCTTTACTTCAATAGAGAAACGGTCGATGGCTGTCTTATGAAATCTCATAAAGTTGAGTAGTTTGTTCACTTCTGGTGCCAATACTTCTACTGTCTTTTCATAAATCTCAACACGGTTCGGTTGTTCATTCGACTTTGGCTGCGGAATTGCTCGTGAACAACACCGCCAAGTGTACAGCATAACTGCGTGTTCATGTCCTTCTTCCAACAAGTCATTCTAAAATATTCAAACAATATGAACTAATTAATTATACGATCATTCGTTCAAGTCCAACTGACTTACCAAACCATATCTACTCAACTAACGTAATAACGACCAAAAAACGTAATTAACAAGAATACTTATGCTTACCAGTGCTGCATGAACTGTAGCTTCTTCAATGTATTTGGCTATTCCAGTTACAAATCCGTTCCGATCCTCAAAATTCGTGTCAAAGTTTGCCTGGTAGATAATTGAGCAAGGTTGTGCCTCAATACAGGGCTGATGGTCAGGTAACGGGAGTTCATCCAGCACGTCAACATTGGACAAAGCATCTGGTAAGGACACTTTTTCGACACTCATCTTAGAGAAGTTGTCTTAATTACACTTGACACAGATCAGTCGAGTATTTCCGTCTCCTACAACCAAATCCTACCAAAACAATATTCAATAGAATATAATACAAAACAAACATTACTTCACCCTCGAATTAAGCAAAAATATCTTGCAAATTCATAATATTATCGAATCATATCCTTACCTTGTAAAAACTACAGAGGAAATACTATCAAAAATATCTTAACCACAGGACAGTTTGCTCATTCTGACTTTCCAAACTGACAGAAAAGATTGAAAGCCGGAAAAATTACAACCTTTTACAAACTTCCAAAATGACAAGACAAACTAAACATCTAATCCACGATTTTCCAGCAGAAATAGACGACAGAACCCACTTTGATTCAGTCAAACGCAGATGATGACGGAACTTAATGATTATTTGAGCACTTGATTTGTTCACAAGGTCTGTTTAAGATTTTAAAACTCTGGCAAGTGACAGCGTCCGGTCATTGAGAATTGAGACATTCAAAGTCAAACACACACTGCGAGACTGCGACTGCACGTCCTCCCTTGGTGTTGTTGTATGTAGTAAAAGCGTATCCCTATTTTCCCTATAGTAAAAAGAGCAAATACCCCACCCTTGACTCGTCTCTGTAAGTTTCTCCTTTTCCTTTACACACAGAATCATCCGAATGAAAAGAGTGAATCAGCTCTTATTATGCTTATCATCCGTCGGATATACATTTCATGGTATAGCTTTAACACCATGGAATGCGTTTGAATTTGAATAGTATGGATTCAAACATGAACAAAGGAACAACGCCGAACGCCAGCAAATGAAATGGAAAATAGAATTCGAATAGAGAATGATTTTGCAAAACATTTTAAACTCATCACTTCTATCACATCACTTCACCACGCACTGCGATTTGCATATCAACTTTTTGCATTTTAATGTTACTAAGACTTTTTATTTAGCCTACTTCAGTATATTATAATCACAAAATCAGTTGATCACAATCATTTTTATTAAGCATTAGTCATTGACGACCCTGCATATGCATTCTCGTGATTATTATTATCAACCGTTTTGTCCAACATGACCCGAATGATAGCAAATACAGTGAAAAAGCAAAGGAAGACGAGATTGACTCCGAGGAAGTAAACGTTTAGGGCTGAAGTGAAGCTGAAATTGGACGTATGAATCACGAGGATGACAATTGCAGTTGCGAAATACAGCATGAAGATCTTGCAAGTGACATGACACCATTCGTAAAGTACAACGCTATTTCTTGTCTGCAAAATATAAGGTTTCATATTATGAACTAGTACACAGACATTTTAAATGGTTTCAATTTTACTATTTATTTATAGTATAAATGATTAATTGTATGCATGTAAGTGTAGTAATTACGATGATTGATTACTGTAAAGCCACACATGAAATCCCCAGTGGAATACACTTGGACTGAAGATGAAATGAGCAGTAAGATTTGACACATGATTTCACTGACTTGTACATAATTTTTCTCCCAAACAAAGTCAGGTTGACGGAATAGATTGTACGTACTTTGTGTGAAAGACCAACTCGTCAGGAAGAAAATTGTCACTCCCAAAACCTGTGTATTCGGATTATGTGAACAGTTAGTGTGGCATAATTCTGAATTAAAAGATATGAGGTTAGTATGAATGAGTTTTATAACCATTGATATACAAGCTGCAAACAATGAGAGAAAAACCATAGTTTTACTTATAGTAGTAATATTACGTCTTGTAAAATGAGTAACTTTAAAGTTTTTAAAAATTGAGACCTTGAAACAAAAAAATACTTGTTACTCACAAGTGACAATTATAAATATGCTACATACTATTAGAAGCAACGACTTATTGTGTAATCTCCTCTGATTACATTGCTAATTGCTATAGTACTTAGGATTATTTATGTCGTTGTATTTGGAAA
>JABASF010001066.1:0-27108 GCA_019776145.1 Harlomillsia oculata
GACCTAAAGAACTTGTCTCTAAAATTCCTCCAGTCCAAACGTCAATGTTGTCCCAAGGACTTCGTGCACAGTTTGCAGAACAGTTGATCTTGTGTATCTTTTCCATTTCTTCAATGATGTCCATAGGAGTCTTCGTGTCAGTTTCTACGAACTTTTTAACGCTATCAATTTTAGAGAGATTAAACGCTTCCCTTGCAGTGTTGTAATCTGGGGTTCCATGATCTCGTCCTCTCTGAATGTTAACCGCCATCAAATCTCTTCTGGAGAATTCAAGCGGACCAAAGACACGTCCTCGAAGATCTTCCACGATCATATTGTCTTCTCGTTCTGCTCGTTGAGAAGCCATCCCCATCAATAACCTGTCAATATCAGCAACGTCACCCTTGACCCCGTGACAGGTCGGGTTCGTTTCATACTTCATAGTTATGGGTTCCTGTGGTCTCCAAAAAATGTTACAAGTTCTCACGGCCTTAATGTCAACTTCAGGGTTGGGTTTCTTCTTCGGATCATGAGATCCAGCATCGCCCCGCCCGTAGAAAGGAATGGGCTTGCAGTCCCCACATTTATAGTCTCTCAAGTATGCTCCTGGTGTGACCAAAGTGTGTCCAAAACGCATGGCAGCCGTTTGGAAAAATTGTTCAATTTGAGGATCCACACTTGGATCATAGCCTGTATAATCATCCAATCCTTCACCTAGCCATTGTGGAAGCCAGTCGTCCACTACAATATGTTGATAAGTACCTATTACCCATTTCCGAGCCTCCTGAATTTACATCAAATTAACAAATTACACAGGAAACGCAGCGGAGTATGAATTATTAATCATTATTATACTTGAAAGATTCGTTCTCCACTCCAGTTTTTTCGACTCGTTTGTAGATATTTAGCTATGTGATTATGCCACCGAAACAAAACTATTCCAAATGAGAGTAAGAAGGCGTTTTCATTCCCTCTTGGATTTCCTAGCACTACAGAACCATCCAACTGTCATTTACTAATCAGCAATACTAATCCGTGGAATTGTTAAATTTAGTATAAAATGGCAGGATTACCAAAGAATCTATTCACACGAGCCGTTTCATGCTTTTCCGTCCACTTTTGATCGTTAGCCGGTTGACCGGGTGGAGGCGGATTTGCCATAGGAAGTCTCACTGTGTTTTGAACAGGGAAAAGGCCCTTATCGTCTTGTGATGCTAATAAACCATGCTCTGCTAATGTCCCATTTGAATTTGTTCGTAGCACATCCGCCCAACCCTTTGATGTTCCGTAGACGAGTCCGCCATCAATCCAAGGAGTAATTTCATTTAACTATACAGTAAGAATCATTGCTAAGCATTTCTTGTCAAGAATCTTGGCGTTTGTTTTATTACGTCAACAAAGTCAACCTGTTGTCGTGGATTTCCAGGTGAATGCCCAGTTGATTGATCCCATCTGGATCTAAGGAAAGGCATTTTCTTGTGGTCAGTTTGTTCCCGATACGGATGTTTCTCCGGAATTTCGATGTTAAAGTACTCCGGAGGGCAACCGGCTCGTTGAGCATCAAGAATTTCCTCTACAACTTGTTGACCAAAGTAGACTAGAAATGCAGTTTTACCTGTTGTTGAGCCACAGGCTACTTTGCTATTTCCATTGGTATCTTTACACTTTGGTTCTCTTTTCATTAAAGAATCGGATGCATGAAATGGATTGATTCGGTTTTTTGTAACGGGGAGGTACACACCGTCGTCATAAACTGGAGGAACTCGACGTAGAAGTGCCGTATCTATAAATTAGTGTAGTGTATTTTGTATTTACTATGATGCTGTACTTTCACCTTCAGAAAGAACAATTAATAACAAATATTTTCTTTTTCAATTACCAACAGCTCCAAGGTCCACTTTGAAAAGATTGTTAAAGAAGCCATCGAACGTTTGAAATTCGGGAACGTCCTCTTTCTGATTCACATCACAATTTCTGTGATCTGAGCATCCGTCAATAAGCCAAGATATTAAATTTAATTTCATTTCCGACCCTCTACCCTTAATCCATTCTGAATTTCTGGGCTTGGTTTCAGATTTCCCTTGAGTAGATGTGTCTTGAGGCGCTCGTTCTTCATGGTGGGATGTCTCGTCCGGTTTATCTGTACCTTGTATTAATTATTAATTATAAAAGCAATTGTATTCCACTTTTTATGCAACGATGACAAAAATATTAATGTCCATTTAAAGATATTCCGTTGTAGATATTCTGTTATACGTTTACCAAAGGTTATTCTCTCATTGTATCCATAAGCGAATGCCGTCAACAGTGCACATCCAACTACTACACATTTCAGAGTTGGCATAACTGATTGAAGTGCCAATTTACTACTAAAAGGGACCACTCCACTGTCACTCTGAAAAATATGTCAGCACTTTATTATTATAACGGTACTATGTTTTATTATACATGAAATAATAACTATTTCTTCACGGAATGACTTTCACCGGGGAACTGGAGAAGTGAAATTCAAATCCAACTATATCCTTGAACATTGTGCTTTGAATGCACTCTACAGCTTATGCTCGCCCTATAAAAAGGCAAATAATATTTTTTTCCTCCTCACTACTTGGACTTTATACATGATTTCCGGTAGATAAAGTGTGTGGTTACTGTTCATGCCAAATTAAAATTTGATTTGATTTGGACGATGCATGCAATGAATTAAGAAACTGTAATCCTTAGGGGTGACGGGAAGATGTGGTGAAGAATAGATTAATTCAACCAGTTTTCAAACGGTAAATACGTCAGTTAGTATATTAATTAATTAATTAGTCATTTACATTTACATTTACACATTATAATTTTTGAAGACCCTATAGAAAATAGAATAAACGATTTTCATGTGTACGGTAGCTGTGATTACGATTAGCCATTACGTTATTTCTTTAATATAAAATCAATATCCGTTTTCCTCTTGAATGAACGGAAACAGAGAATGGTGCGCTTACGGTTTTTTAAAGCATTGCTTCAATACTAAATGTACTTACTACTTTCATAATAGTGATAATAATAACAGTGATGTTATATTTATATTTCTTTAGTTTTGTATTTTGTACATAAGTAGAGACAAAGGTCGGTTCCATATTATCGAATCTTTCGAACTATATTCATACATTATTTTTTAACATTAAGTAGAATGAATAAGAGAAAGCGTAGTTGGCATCCCAACATTCCAACATGAACTTGCCGACACAGCACTTTGAAATAAATGACAATGGCTTAAACAAGTCTAGTGAAATGGCTGTGCGTGGAATGAAAACTGGAATGTTCAAGGAAAAATGCGATTGAGTAATGTGTGTGCTGATAACAAAAATAATTGTCACAAGACCACACTTATACGTGCTTCATGTCCAGAATTTTCTAGTGCTGAAACAATATACGTCTTCGGTATTATCTGATTTATCTCTAAAGTACTAAATGCTAATGGTTTAGGGTAGCCTGGCCTGGAACTCTCTGGAACATTCTACGTTTATCATACCAGGTAGGTACAAGTTTGACTAATGATTACACTTTACACTTAATGCTATTGTGCTGTCAGGAAAAATGAACATACCGCAAAGGTATAAAGATGTGAATTCATCTCCAATCCACCACTTCAGTCTGCGAAAAGTTGTTCATCAAAAACAAACACCAAAATTTCATTCTAAACAAAATGGTCAAACCAGTATTTGGCTATTGGGGAGTTCGTGGAGTACGTTTACATTTACATTAACCATTGTATTTACTATTATTTGTGTTTTAGTGAGATACTTTACATTTTACAGTCATATCATTTTCATTGTAGCTCGGTCAACCAATTCGTATGCTTTTGGCATACCTCGAAGTGGACTATGAAGAGAAACGCTATACTCAACCAGAACAATGGTTTGGAGAGAAGTTCACTCTTGGACTTGATTTTCCGAATGTAAAATTGCCATGAATAACTATAGTATAATTAGCCATTTCTTTGATTAGTACTTTTATTATATTCTCTACGAATGCTACCCAATTAATGAGCACAGAAGCCAAACATTTCATTTGCTGTCTCGTGTTTTGCATAGCTTCCCTACTGGAAAGACTCGGATTTCAAATTAACGGAATCAAAAGCAATTCTTAAATGTATTGCTCGTGAAAGAGGAAGTGGTCTCATGCCTACAAATAATGAGATGCAGCGAAAGGCTGACATGCTGGAGAACTACATCAACGACATGTGGTTTCAACTTATTCGTACTTGCATGCAATGGACAGTAAGTTCATTTTCATTTTATCATCCATTTGTTTTATCAATAAAAGCCCAAGAATTGACCACTTCAGCTTCAACGCGGTTGAATGGGTTCAACAAGCACTCCCAATCTCAATTGACATTATGCGATAATTGGTATCTTGTCATATTTTTATACTATGGTTCATATGTGCAATGCAACCACTTTTGTAATTTGTAAAGGATGAAGCCCGTGCTGGTTTCGACAAGGATATGCCAGTGAAATTTCAACAACTTGAGAAGTTTTTGGGGAAAAACAAATTCATCCTAGGAGATAAAGTAATTTTCCATCAATTCATTACAATTTACAATATTATATTGCTTAAAATAAATTAATACAAGTACCAAAACCGGTTGCTAATCTAAAGTTTCTGATAATTTTATCTCCAGATTTCATTCTTGGACTTCTTGATTTGTGAAATGCTTTATCATTTCACGACCTATGACCCAGAGTTCCTGAAACCGTATCCGAGTTTGGCTGCATACAAAGCCAATTTTGAAGCTATTCCTACAATTGCGGCGTACATCAAGTCGCCCCAGTACATTAAAGGCCCTTGCATCAGCCCCATGGCCAAACGTAAGATTTAAAAAAGCTGAGTTTCCCCATAGGTTCATCGCAAATATCACAAATCGTCACCCGAATAAGTAAATAATAAATTACATTGGAAATTATTTACGGGTTTTACAAGTTTAATCTTAACGCTTACATCATATCATATTTATATGACTTGCAAGCAGGCATTAAATAAAATGTATCAAACTTTATAAATGGAAGTGTTATTCAACGCTATGTTTTAAAAATGTCATCGCAATGATGACATTTTTTTACACTGAAATCCTTTCCTTGACCATACTGACCATTTAGTACAAACCCTACAGTTGATGTTGAACTAACGAGGAAACGGTCTCGAATAAGAAACACTTGTGACAATTGTGGTCTACTCTTTTGACAGCCTAAATGACCTTGCCCTTGAATTTATGATGTAACATTACGTTACGTAACCTACACTTTGGGCTTTGCTCACTGTTTCGTCAACAAGTTGTATAAAGTTGTATTTTCGTGGTTCATAGTAGAAAGGGGTAATATGATCTTGATGACAATTTCAATCCAACAATTTTTTGCAAAGAACATTTTGACACGTAAATTTAATTGCATTAGAATTTCTCATAGCATGGATAAAATAAGAATTTCCAGCTCAAGAGAACATTGTAGAATCTAGAGAGAACGAAATATAATCAGGAAACTCATGAATTTGATAATATTCAGATTTCGTTTCGTCTGTCGAAAGAATCTTCAAAATATCTTGGGAAAGCATACATCATATGCCAGCTTTAACCTTGACCTTTATCAATGCATGCAGTGTGTAGGATGCGAAATGACTCCGTGACTTGGGATGAATGAATTGAAGGTAAGGAACCGTAGGAAACCACATCGCGGAATATCAATGCTTAATGCAGATTAGCGGACTGAGTGAAACCTGCTTGCCGGCACATTTTGTCCTTGAAACTGTTTTCCGATATGAAAGCCGAGTCTATAGACAGTTTCCAGAGTTTCCAGAGTCCAGTACCATTTTCGGCTCTGTGCGGATACAAATACAAAGTAGATCCGTTGAACAGAAGAAAAAACGAAGAGAAGAAACTGAGAAATGTCACCGCCTACTTTTGGGTACTGGGATATCCGCGGAGTAAGAAAATTACGAGTTTTTATTGCACATTTTCAGAAATGATAAACGTCCAATTTTCCGAAATCATTCATAATCTCAACTTCATCTTCTCTTCCTGTAGTTGGCCCAACCAATTCGCTATCTTTTGGCTTATGCTGGAGTTGACCATAAGGATTACTTGTACGACATCACCAATCAAGAAAAATGGACTCAAGACAAATTTACTCTTGGTTTGGATTTTCCAAATGTAATGAAAATAATCTAAATGTTTCATGATTTAATTATCCGTCTATAATATTAATTTCAATTACGTATATATTTATCGGAAATCAGCTCCCCTACTGGATTGAAGGGGACATCAAGTTGACAGAATCAAGAGCCATTCTCCACTATTTGGCTGAATCCAAATGTCCGAAGTTGGTTCCGGACACTCCAGAAATGAAACGAAAATGCGACATGCTTGAAAACTATCTTTGGGACTTGTGGCAATTGCTTATCAAAGTCGTTTACAACTACACGGTGAGATTATAAAAGTTTTGCCAGCATAAAAATTACTCCCTAAATGAGCGATATAACAATATAACGTAAATAGTAACAATAATAGTTCATTTCTTTCTTATATAGGATGAGTTGATTCAATCATTCAAGGACACGGCTCCAGGAAAGCTTGAATTGGTGTCCAAATTCATGGGTTCCAACAAGTTCTCTCTGAGAAATGAGGTTAGTGTCGTATGTATGAGTTTTTTAAAAACCAAATTTATGGAAACTCCTCCACAATTTGATTACTTTGATAATTCTTGTACAGATGACGTACGTGGATTTTATTATGTACGAAGTGTTCTACGGTTATGTGAAGTATGACTCCAACGTACTTTCCAAGTATCCAAACTTGGTTGCTTTCATGAAACATTTCGAAGAGCTTTCTCCCATTGCTGAGTACATGAAATCTTCTACTCATTTGAAAGGTCCTTGTTTCTCTCCATCTGCAAAACATCAAATTTAAGATGCGTATGATTTTGGAGAATGGTCTTGCTTTGCAAACCCCTAATCATGCATTCTAATACATTGTTGTTCTTGAGCTAATCTGTCATTTACTTTACTTATAATTAAACTTACACATTTGAAACTTAAATGGAATTTCTACTGAGTAAACGTTTGTTCATGAATCCAATAGTGAAGTGATGAATGTAAGGATTCAATCAAAAAGTCAGTAGTAATAAAAGACTAACAACTTACGTAACGAATCATTGGAATCATCACTTTGTAAAGTAATCATAGAATCGCGTTATCATCACTCATTTACATAAACAGTCAAGGCGTAGAGTAAACATGAAAATCAACAGTTGGTCAATTAAGCAGAAACAGGAGAAGATTCAGATTTTAGCAAGTTCGTAAATTTTTAGAATGTCGAGTGCTGTCTTTTTTAATTGCATATAATTTCCATTTAGGAGATGCATTCATGCACAGGAAGTTTAGGATAGTTTTGTGTTTAGTGGAATGGGCTGGAAAGCTGGGTTGTGAATTGTGAAGCAAGAAACCTCAAAAGGGTCAAATAAATTGCATTAATTTAGCTCATCATGCACTTGGAACGTGGAACATCTCTTAACACAACGACAGAGGGAAGGAAAATCCGAAAGAGGACTGCATGAAAATGCATTAAATGACATTATGTGGGCAATGGCAATGGCATCGTAAAAATGGACAAGAAGAGGCTGAAGAGGGTTTTATTAAAAGAGTTCAATAAAGCTTAGATATGAGAGAAAAGGCCTTTGAAAGTATGAGCAAAAAGCAAAGAGCACACTCAAACAACACAACAACACACAAATCGTCATTTCAACTTGGTCCATTTTGGTCCATTCTCATTCTTCTCTCCGTCGTACTGTGCGCAGACCATGACGAACGAGCTCTCGCACACTTTCCATGTTGTGTTCATTCTATCCAATTATTGCGTATTTACTTGCTGATTTCTGGTTTCACATTCACTACTTCATTCAATCTCCTCTTGTCAACTTCAGCTCACTTGGTAAGTCCAACATTTTAATTCATTTCCTACTTTACTTTTTCAAAGAATAAACTACATTTTCATTATTAAACGATATTTTGGAAAAATCAATCGTCCGGTACGATGATGCGGCCTGGCCGTGGTTTTAAAGCCGCTCTGTGTGCCAGATTATGATGCAATGCAATTATGCAATCAGAACACGTTCATTCCTGTACACATTTCCTTTGTCTTCGTTTGCTCGTCTCAATCGAAATTTTCATTAAATTAAAGGGTACTTTAAACTCCAATTGTTGGTAGGGACTTTTTTTTTGACCATTTGCATATGACCTTACAGTCCGTTTCCTTTGGGTTGCATGCAATGCAGTCAAAATATTTCATGTTTATGTGTCACACTTTTAAGACTGCCTTAAGGATGTGTGCAAAACAAAATTATTACACTTTTATTTTGATTGTCTTCTGACCAATAATGACATTTTCTACTGTTTGTGTGTATAGGTGTTTGTCTGTGAGAGCCTTGACCACTAATAATGGCAACCAGTAATGGCAATGGCAATACGGATCCTGACCCTGGCAATCTTGAGCTTGAGTTACCCATTTTGGGGTACTGGAAAATCAGAGGGGTACTTTGAATGTTTTTTTATGATGTTTTTGATGATTTCTCTTAAGACGGCTTTTTTGAAACCATGCTCCAATTGTGAAAAGGGAAGAGTTCGGACTTTTAAGCCAAGACAAAATAATTTAATGCTGACGTGACGGAAAGAAACTTACAGTCATTTGTGTAATTGGAACTTGAGCCTTTTTAGCTTGGACTTTGTCTTTTGTATTTGAGATTTTCATTATTTATGTTTCCGTTCTCTTTTTTCGTCTTTCAATGCAAATATGCTTGACTTAGCTTTTTTTTTATTCTGGACAATGTATAAACATTTTGTCCAACGCCTCGCTGTCGCGGACAATGGGGCAATGTTGATGTCTTGTTAGTTTGTCGGCAAGTCGGGGAGTCGACGAATACAAATATAATGCTACGTAACATGTATTTACAATAAATCAAGTCGGTCTGTTTATAAAAGTAACACATTTTGCGTCTCTTTCTTTGATGGAATCGCGTAATAATGTGGAATTGCAAAGGCAAAGTCGAGTCAGTTTAGTTCGCTTCGGGTCAGGTTGTTTTTAGCAAACGACTGTATCCTCAACATCCTGTTATAATATCCCCATTGTAATGTGTAGGAGATTTACCTTCTTCGCATCTGCAAGTCTGAAACTCTTGTAAACATAAGACAGAAAGGAGACGACAAAAAAAATCCATGCATGACAAGTGGCAATATAGCAAATAATGAGAGCTCTTTGTTTATCTGTTGAGAAAGAAAAACAGGCTTTAGATAATAAATGTTCTCTTTTTAGCGTCCGCGTCTCATACTCATGAGTCCCATGCTCATCATCTTCGTCTTTGCAAAAATAATGCTGTGACTTTGACCGTATTGCTCGCTTATGTGTACCGTATCCAGTGGTAGAAACGCTACTTATTCTAATTTAGAAATCGTTGAAATTACTTTTATAGATGGCGGTTGGCTAATTAATGTTGTTTTATTATAATTTATAATACAGTTGGTTCAACCTGTTCGTTTTCTTTTGGCATACCTCGAAACGGAATACAAGGAAACGTGGTATGAACTGGGACCGGATCTGAACAAAGATAGCTGGTTACGAGAGAAGTTTGAATTGGGACTGGATTTGCCGAATGTATGCTACAAAAGACAATTTTTACAAGGATATTGATTATTATAAAGGACTTTATGAAAAATTAATTGCATGCTTTCTTTTGTGATTTTTAAATTGTAATTTCTTTAATTTCCAGCTACCGTTCTGGATTGATGGTGACATTAAGTTGACTCAAAGTCGAGCAATCTTGAGACATCTCTCTCGTGAAAAGGATCCTGATTTGCTTGGGGTAACTGCGGAAGATCAGCGTCGTGTTGACATGCTGGAAAATCATTTGTGGGACTTTTGGATGGCACTCATTACCCTGTGCTATAGATACAGTGTAAGTTAATAATTTAATTAGTATAGGACTTGTAGTAGTTTCATTGTAATGCCAATTTCTTGAACTATACACTGTAATTACGATATGCTTTGTAGGACGAAGAGAGGCTCGGTTTTTTAACAACTCTTCCTCAACAGCTTCAAATGATTTGCGATTTTATTGGAGATAGGAAATGGTCAATTAGTGATAATGTAAGTTCATTTCAAGTCTATTCAGAGTACGAAGTTTGACAGGAAATTATATCAGTTGTAATTAAATGTTTTGGTTTTTCTAAAGTTGACCTACGTGGATTTTATGCTGTATGAAGCTGTGTATCAGCATAAAGTGTTTGCGCCGTTCTGTTTGAACGGATTTCCAAAACTGATTGACATTCTGAACAACTTTGAGGCTTTGCCCCTCATTTCGGAGTACATCGCGTCCGACAAATACATTCATGCTCCGATGTACACAAAGTTGGCAAAATACTATATTTGATTTCTCTATCAATTGTTTCTTGCTGTGAGCTTCAAGATTTATTACTATTGTTTTGAACTGTATTGGTATTTTATTTTAGTGTTTATTTTATGATTCCATTCGAGCAAATGAGCACATCTTATAATTAATTTATTAAACTGTTTCTCATTATCATTAGTTTTTGATGTGTCTCGAAATCTCTATTGCTGCCGTTTCGAATACAGTCACAAATTAAGTGTATATTGTAATAATAATGAATGGTATTCCCTACACTATATTACATGAAAATTATTCAATTGTATAACGTGTGTGCTCAAAATCTGCTTTAAAGACTGGTATTATCGAAAAATGTTTTTACCATTTGAAATTTTGGTGACCAATAAATTTTCCTTTTAAATATCATATCATCAGCGATTAATTCCGTAAGCATCACACAATTTCACAATCATTATGGTACGCGGTAGACCATGAGCCAGTCTCGTCTGGAATCTTTTTTTTGGAGTGATGATTTGATGATCAAGGAAATAAAAAAAACTTATCATATTGTTTTATTAGCTAATGAAATAAAAGTTCATTCTGAACACTTAGTGCGTACTTGAAATCATATAATTACTATGTTATCATAATCATAACGTTATCCAACTGTGATTCCATAATTAATGACTGACGGAAAAACCCCATTTCTCAAAATAGATCTTTTTTGCATATATGCACAATGTATGCAAGTGATAAGATAAGTGCGTGAATTTCAATGATCTATTTTGAGAAACGAGTTCATTCTGCCGGGTAGCAGAATTATCCGGTCATGACTCTCATTTATAAGCATTAGTACGATTGATGGGGCTTTATAAATTATAACGCATTAATCAGGATTCTCAACAGTAACAGTTTAGTAATTCTGTACTTTTGTAATAGAAGACTCGATCAAGACTCGATGATGTTTGAAATTCCCTTGGAAAAAAAGTTGCATGGGAACTTATTACCCTTAATCAGGAATTAACGCGGAAATTCATTGATATCATACTTATACATTACTTTGTATTCCATCGCATCGTCGTGGGGCACATTTAGCAAGCTTTGTTAGAATTTCCGTCGTCATGTTGCATTATGTCGCATTCCATTGAAATGTATACGAATCACTTCCATTATCTTCCCCTGTCAATGACAATAGAACAAAAAGTGTCTATTAATAGAACGAGCTAATTTTAAACGTAAAGACAGTAATACAGAGAGGAAATTACAGTACAATAATTGTTCATGCACGACAAGACAACTCAAATCATTACATGCTATGTGCCAAATTGTTTGTGTTAGATGCTTTTCAACCATAATTTGAGCATTTTGTAGTCTCATGGCCACGAACGGCAAGTTTAAAATAGCAATTTACAAACCAATACGAATTTCAGTGTGAAGTATACTATAATATGTAATAAGAAGAAGCAAGTATACAACACACATTACACATTGCAAATATTGTAATTCCTATTCATATCATTGCATGAAGTTATTTAGTTCTAACAAACGAAAGAGCAAATTCAGCATACAATTTCCGGCATACATTTACAAAGACGTCGTGAAAGATGACGAAAACGAATGACGATGATAAGATTATATGGACGCATGTGCCACAATTTTTTGCATGTATTGTGCAATTTGTGCATTGTTGATTTTTTTACGTGAAATTGAATTCCCGTCAAAAAAATAGTCTGTCTGGTCTGTCAGTATGGGTTGTGCTTGCGTCTTTTCCATAAAAAAAGCAGGGTTTTGTCATTTTGTCTCATCTTCACAGTTCACATGTGCGAAAAGCACACATCATGACATGACGCTATGAAATAAAGAAAATGTATAATCTTGTTTGCACAGTTGTGTACTTTGTACAAGGTGTATAATGTAATGTGTTTGGATCACTCACTCTCAACGTAGTAGCATTAATGGAGCTCGGGGGAGAATAAAAGTTGAGAGAAGGTAGGTTAGTGTTTAGTGTTAATGTTGCTTTATTTTAGCACTTTTGCATGCTTAATGGTAATGTGAAGCAGTTGTTGAGATGTTACTGTTGTTGTTGCTTCCCTCATGTAATCCTCCTTTTTTTTCAATACTTTTGCATTATGCTGTACACAATGACGATGTCATAAACATTATGTCCTGCTATTCCTGTACCATGTAATGGAAACTGAACAGAGCACAACAACACTTTCCTACAAGAATTACTATTACATTTAACAGACATCCACATTTTTGTCCCTGTTGGGTTGGGTTTTTTCCGTTCTCTTCTTCGCATAATATTGATTGCTCAATTTCTCTCTTGCTCTCTTCCATGAGATAAAATATCCTCCTAAACTGAATCTCTCTTCTGTTTTCTACAGAATGTGAAATGTGATGTGTGTACAAGTGTGTGTGTGTATTTGCACACATTTATACTACATACTACGCATTCTTGTAAGCTCTCTTTCTCTTGAGATCACACGAAAATATGTGTCCAAGAGGTTACAACGCTCAAGCAGTATTCTTCTTCAAACGTAACTGATTAAAAGAATATATTATCATTATATGAAAATGAACCCGAGCCATGTTTTAAATACAGTTTCATGGAGCTCAATTGTGAAGAAACGCTATGTAACATTGTAAGTAAACGTGCATGATACTTATCATCCCATACATTGCATTGTACAGGAAAATGTGTACCATGGAATGGAAAATGCTAATTTAGAATCATGTCGTCCTCGTCCACGTCCTCGTCGTTCACATTGACTACGACAACCATAAAAAACGACAAAACAATTTCCATTCCATGCTCCAGCACTTTAGCCTTCATGATTCAAGAATGAACTCTTCTAAAAAAAGACAACTTTATGTCTACATTCTACATCTTCTGATCTCCTCATGATCTCATCCACCAAACTCTGGCTGAAGGGATCCCATTACTATTTCGTTGACTCCTTTTTCATAATATGCAAAAAATCTTTATATAATATGATATGACATGATAAGAAATAAGAATGGAATTGCACGCATTCCATGAATCAATCAGTATCGCGTCTTTTCTTATGTATCTTAAAAGGCTTAACTTGTCCCTGTACTTTCGGATGTGATGATATGAAACGATAGTGAAACCGAGTGAAACCTTTGGAAATGTACTAAAACGACAATACTACAAGGTAGTGAATTGAAAAAATAACTGGGTTTCTTTGTCTTTGTGAGGATTTCGAGTTGGAAAAGGAACGTTGGAAAGCGTAGTCTCTCTGTCTCATTTTTGATATCCTGTGATCATTAATCGTCATTCATGATTTGATGAGCTGTCCAAGCTCGTGGAGAAAAGAGACGTGTGTGATGAAGGGATAAAGGAAAGAGCGCAGGATTGATTCCAAGTTTTGGATTGGGAAAAGAAGGAGCAGAAAAGTATTTATAAAAAGTTATTAGATACGAGTCATACGAGGATGTTGTGTGGGTGACTCTGACTCTGACAATGAGAGAGTTGTGGATGATCTGCCCAGATCCGGTCTTTTCCAGTCATTTTTCTCCTATTTCCCATAATATACACAACATCACAAACTCACTCTCCTATTCCTTCTACACTTTGACTCCAAAAGAACGCTTCTTCTCACACAAGATTCCTTGTTCACATTGACCACAAATTACAATTAGTTACAAAAGACTCGTCTTCATCTTCTTCACATATAGTCACTCACATTTAAGTGTATGAATCAAGCTGAGCTACTAAAAAAGGTTCGTTGTTTGTCGTCAAACGTCTTGAGTCGTCGTCGTCGTTGTGTCTTGTGTTACTTTATACATCGTTGTATTTAAGTGAGATTAAACATTCTATTTCAAGTAATACAAAGTAGATATAATATCAAAAGTTTCAATTTTCCATTCATTCATTCATTTTTTGGTTCCCTCTCCATAAGTTTCATTCGTCTCTCGTGTATACACGTTTGATTAATGTTACAATGTACAGTAAACGAATTTTTAGTACGAGGGAACTGGCAATTCGTCATCGTCGACCGTCCGACTCACATTAGTATGATTTAATTGAGTCGAGTATCTTATATCAAATTGATAACTGTCCTTTTAATAGTAATTGCTTGTGTGTTTTTTATATATACTAATATATGAAGATTATAATAAATGTAATCTTCCAAGTTCTCTTATTCATTTCAGTTTGAGTCAGTTTAGCTTTTTTTTAGTTTGACATCTTTGTCTTATCATTTCACTTGAAAGTTGTTTATTCCTTTTCAAGTGTTTTTGACGTTTGCGTTTGTGATTATAAAAGTTTTCTCAAGTTGTAACCGGATCGTGTCTTCATCGTTTTATAAAGCTGGTCCGTGGCTATTAAAAGTAAAAATACTGTGTTCAATACGTTTCCAGCTGTAGCTGTGAGTGGTCGAGTGGAGGTAAGACAAGGAGTATTGTGATTTGTGATTATATATTATAGTGATTATGATTATATTTTTAATTTTAAAGTAGTATGAATTTTCAAGTACTTTTAGTACTTTTTACAACTGTGTAATGTAATGGTGTAGCGTTTGGATTTCGGAAATTATGATTTTATGATAATCTAGGACAAGAATGATTGTAAGAATATGTTCATTGTGGAATTTTTTTTATTTGATTTGTTTTTTTAGATGATTATGATTTGTTACACGAAACTAAAGATGATGAAGTTGCTGTGAACAAGAATGACTACATCTTTGAAGATAAAGTTGTCAATGAGAGTATTGAGAAAGTGCTTCCATTCCCGAGTGCGGCGTAAAGGAAGAATTTGACCTTCCGTTCGCTATACAATAGGAATCCAAAATATAAAATGCAAATGAGAATACGTTTTACAAAATAATAAATAAGTTACAAACTTGGTGAAATGAGTATTACAATGAGGAAAGTGAGTTTGACGATGGCCCCTTCGGCTGGAGATGCATTGACCATCACGTGTTTCACTTGTGGGATGCCGTCGTCTCGGGAGTGGGCACAAAAAGTTCACAGTCGACCTGTTCAAGGGAACAAACCATTTTATCCTTTTTTACTCCAAATGACTCCTTCGACGGGTTCAGTACTTAAAGGCGATGGGACTACGTTTTTGTGTGCATTTTGTCATGCCTCCTTGGAAGCTCAATGGGAAGTTTATGAAAGTCAACAAGTCAGTAATATTCCAGCTCCCAATCGGAAATACTCCATTAGTAAGTTTCTCTGTGCTGTTTGTGCAGTTGAAACTTACAGGAAACGAGTTAGAGCTTTACCGTTTCAAGTAAGAATGTCATTTTATTATCAACAATCATCATTTTACTGTTGTCCAACTTTTTAAGGCGCTACTACTTATAAGACCTATTGCAGTCGAATTGTGTAAGTACCTAATGTTTGTTTATCAAGGGCATTTCTTATTGTTTCAGGAGTTCCCATTTTTGGTAAAACAGCGCCAGCCTGGAAGTTTAACTTTGGGAGATAATCCTTTGGCTGTAGTTTGTTTGGATTGCTCTGAAACACTATGGGCACAGAGTGCCGAATATGATCGATGGGGCCTTCCCGTCCATAAACGTCACTTTAACTGGATGGCAAGACCACCCCCTCCTGAAGACAGTGTGGAAGCCACAGTTGCTCGACTTCCGTCAGGAGAAACGCAGGTAAGGATTATTTTGTCATTTTTTAGTTGTTGAATGGTTGACATTTTCAAATGGGTGTTTTGGTACTTATTTGTAGTTACCACGTTGTCCACCTATTGAACCTCAAGTCCGGCCAAAATGCAGAGAGTCGTCCCAAGATATGAGTCACAGGTTGAGTAACAGTAATTTAAGAAGTGAGGATGGAATGTCGGTTTCGCATTCAGTTTTTGAAACAGAACCAGTACGGAAATCCTCTGTAGGAGAAATACCCACGTCATCAATGGATGCAGTGTCTACTCATTCACAACCGCCCATTGTAACTGTGGCACCCATGTCAAGTCATACTTCCTTGTTGAATTCACGGAAGGTGGGCACAATACTTAATGAAGTTATGAATAATGATTTGTAAATCTTTGTACTTTTGTTAATCGTTTATTGATTGAATAGGAAACGTTGTCTATTCCTTCAACTTATGCCAGCAAATATGACGGTACAGTAACAGCGCCGCCTCCGATAGGACCGCCACAGACGCTTTACTCAAGATCATCGTTGTATCCTCCAGTGACATTTGGTCCATTTGGCTGGGGCAACCGTGAAGCAGGGCTAGGAGTTGAATATCCGTATGCACCTACTATGGATACACTGCAACAGCCACCAGGCACATCTTGGAGTTGGTTACCTCAACCTTCCAATGATTTACTTCGATATCAAGCGTTCATGCGTGGTTTTCCGAATACAGGGT
Source organism: Harlomillsia oculata (assembly GCA_019776145.1). Taxonomy (NCBI): domain Eukaryota; kingdom Metazoa; phylum Arthropoda; class Collembola; order Entomobryomorpha; family Oncopoduridae; genus Harlomillsia; species Harlomillsia oculata. The sequence continues at coordinate 16,749 of JABASF010001066.1, forward strand.
AACTTGCTTTCATCTCTAGTATGTCCATTAAACGGACAAATTGACGTTTTCCATAATTTTGTACTGTTAATTTATTATCTTAATTTGCATTTTAGTCTTTTAAACTTGGGCGATCCTTACTATTCCACTGGTCCTCCATCCGGACTTTTCTCTGCATCTGTTCCGGTCTCCGGTGCATCTGCAATTCCACCGTCGTCGTCTCCTTACATTTCTCCTTATGCGTTAGGATCAACGTTGAGATCATCTCCGCCTCAACAACATATTCATTCCCATGTTCCTCATGCATCAATGACGGGTCATAAAGATGGAGAGGTTTTAATCACTTCCAGTTCAAAACCCAGAAATAGCAGCAGCTGTTCATCGGATACTAATAAGTCTGGGAAAAGTAACTCATCCACGGAAGGTGATCATGGTGAATATACTAGGAAGAAATTTGTACATAGCTCGAAAGAAAAGAGTACAAAATCTGGATCTGCATCCCTCAAAAGGTTATCACCAAAAGTTTCCAAAGGTCATTACAATTCTACTGGAGATTGTTCCAAATCATCTGACATTAGTGATAGCGACGAAGGTCGCAATTCTAGTCGGCCAAAATCCCATTCTAAGTCATTTGTTGGCAGTCCTTCTAGTAGACAGGAAGTAAGTGTTCCTAAAAAATGGAATTGGCATTCCCATGCTGCAAAAAAGCAAGAACAAGACGTTAACAGAAGACATGAGCATCGGCTAAAGGAAGATGTGGATGAAGTAAACTCCGAAAACCAAAGAAATGAATACATTAAGAAAACACCGTGCGTTGACCAAGTATCCAAATCACACGAATCTGCGATGGATTTAAGCTTTCCCAATGAAAAACCACCGTCTTCGACTCCGTCAGCAGCGTCGTCAAAGTTTATGATTGAATATTTGTGCCAAAGTGAAAATCCAAAATCTGATATTGTTCCGAAGCGTAGAAAGATGATGTGTTCAATTGATGAATTGGAAAATAATACTGAACCTTCGGACTTGCGACCCAGAAATTCAGTAATTGTTGTCCCAAAACCAGAATCGTCTGAAATAAATGAACCACAACCTCATAACAAGCAGAATGCGTTACAAACGAATTGCATATCGTCGCAGATGACACTTCCCGAAGACACCAACGGGACAGAGAACCATTCACCAATTCAGGAACGTGTAGTTACTGATACAGACGAAACACCCAGTTCAAATAAAGAACATACGCCTGAGCAACAAACTTCAAAAGTTGACGCAGATGCTATTGTAGAAAAAACTTTGGCTGAGTTTCTAGTTAAAGTCCGTGCTGATGAAAAATTGACGACAAGAAAAAGAAATGGAGCAGCTACATTTTCTGAAGAAACTAGGGTTGATTACCCCGCAGAAGAAAATGGGTAAGAATATTTAAAGGAGTTATTGTTGTTTAATTCCAAATAAGTCAGGACTGTCAGGGGCACCACATTTAACTAAAATGTAAATATTGTCACTACTTTAGAGCTGGAACTGGACATTTTGATCAGCCGAGCGGAAAAGCAAACCCTTCCGTTAATTCAAATGAGACCAGATTCTCCTCCAAAAGTCATAGTGAGAGAATTATTCCAAAAACAGTTACGGCAGGTGGTTTTTGATGACCCTTCGCTTAAAGCGACGTTTCCAGAATCCCAAGAAGTGTCGTTCTTATCAAATTTAGGCTTGAGACCGGCAACAAAGGCGGAAAAGCAAAGTAATGGTTTACACTTTTAAATGCGAGATTGCAAAGGGGGTTCTATGTTCAATATTTTTAATGACAAAAAATATATTTATCATCAGGACGTGAACATGAATGGCGATTGATTCTTACGGAGCGTGTTCTTCGTGGAAGGCGTGATAAAAGATTGCGAGCAAGCAAACGAATTTGGGATGAAGAAGAATGCGCCGAAGCCGTTCAAGGAATTATTAACAAGATGATTAAAAAAGAGGTAAACGTCTTAGGCAGTTTGACATTAACAATGCCCATTGACACCCCACCTCAAGAACTGAATTCTTCCGATCTACTCACCACCTGCACTTCCGTTGATCAGTCGACGTCAGAGGATTCTGTACGAAAACGAAAAGGAATGTCTATCGTGTATCCTAAGTACATTCCAAGTTATGCGGTAGATGAAGAAACCAAAGTTCTTGAAACGCCAGTTTTGCCGGAGAAAGAGAAAGAGAAGACCCGACAGGGCTCAGATATGACGTCAAGAATTTTGAGAGTACCCGTGTTTACCAAAAGTACAACATTGCATACTGTCACTGTCGATAAAAGCGATGCTGTAAGTAATAACAAGACAAAAGAGGACAACCCTGTATCCAACAATGTGTCTGAAAGGAACGGGATGGTTGCTTGGGATGTAGACGTTGCAGTAACGGCCCATTTAAAACAATGGAGAAGTAAGGACATTTAAAATTAAAATGCAGAATCATTTTTTAATGTGTACGCAATTCAAGTTTTGCATAAATATTGTGTTTGTGAAAACAGAATTTAAGAAGGATGTTAATGAAGTGTTCATCCCACAATTAGTAAAAGCATCAGGAAATGCGCCCTTTTGTCAAGACGCTGGAGGACATTTGAAAAAGCTGCGTTTGCACTTACAGACATTGTACTCTGAAGCTTTGGAGACGGAACGAATGATTAAAGTTGCTGAACATGTTGTTCTTCCTTTGTCTACCCAGTCAAATGCCATGGACACTTCAGATTAACGCAACGGCATGTTTACATTCTATCTTTTTTTTAATTTCTTTTTTTATTATCACTATAATCAAATGATATTTTCTTGTTAGCTTTACATGTTTTGAAACTAACAAGGCTATTGCATAAATCCTGTGTTTTTGCGACAAATACAATAAGATCTCTTCATAATAGCTTTACAATAAACGTAATTAGTAGGATTTATAGTGAAACCGAGTTGGGTTCGCTTTATTAGTCTGCCAATTGGCATTAATTGTTGAGTACCGTTGACTGTTCATGTACCAATGAATGTGTACTAATGGAACAAATTGGCATATTGGACTATTGGATAACAAATTACTCGAAGTCTTTTTATGTAAGAGAAGGCACTGACTCGCAATTCGTCGACAGTGATGTTAGGAAAATTTTGCCAATTTGTGATTTCATAATTCATCTTACAAATGTAATTATATCTAATAAGGATATCAAAAACTTTTCTAACTATAAATATGTAGAGTTAGTACAATAAATTATTATTTTGAATGATAGGAAAAGAAGAAAAGTTCAATTTGTTTTGTTTACTACATTTACAAAATCGTCGACTATTATGTAATCCTGTAATTCTTACAGTCAGTAAGTCACTTGCTCGTTATGCTATAAGATGAAGACTGCATGGTCTAGTCTGTTCCTCTAAATAATGCAATACGGTTTTGTTATCAGTTGTCACCTTCATTCCATCTCATCAGGCCATAATTTTGTATGCAAGCGTTTATTTTTCTTCATGGAACGTGTTGTCGCGATTTTGTTCGAATAAAACAATTAATGTAACTAATGTACGCTTCAATTTTTCTAAGTAAGTGAAACTTAAAAAAAATATAAAATTCATATTAATAATAAAAGTGTCCTAAAGTGTTCATAATATTAACTTCTGCTAATGCTCACTATTATAACTTACAACATAACTATATTACATTAAATATAATTAGTGGTCATCACACTTTTCCAGCATGCTAAAACCAATGTTTCATAGTTTCATCTACTCGTGCTTGGCACATAAATCTGTCATTGTAACGTACATCTTCATTTCTTCATACCAGACTGGCCGAATGTAGTAAACTGTAAAAACCGTTTATACATTGCAGATTCCAGGGCTTTAAATTTGCAAAACATAATCATAATCTAGAAATAATCATGAACGTCACACCGAATAGACTCCAAGTCCATACGTCCATACCCAAAAAGGCAAAATACATAAAGTCCTGCATAATAGCATAATCCAAGTATATGAGGGATGACTGAATAAATGAATATTATGAATTATTATAAATAAATGCAGCTTTCAAAAAAAATATTGGTATGATGCTAGATGCTACTAATCGGCATTTCAAATCATTCTTTTTTCAATTCTCCAGTTGCATTGTTTTGTTGAACCATTCAAATTCAACCGTTTTAAGAGCTATTTCTGAAGGATGTCGATTTATTATTATAATATTGTGATTGTGAAAAATATTTATTGACTTCAAAATGAGAAGGCACATGCATTGTTGTAATAATGTTTGTACCATAAAAGTTTCACGAAAATTGTATTTTTAGTAGGATCGTCATATTCGACCGGATCTTCAATTTCCAGTAGAATCAGTATCAGAATTGAAATTTGACTTTCGATAGTGAATATAAACTCCACAAATTGGGTTTTAAAAATCAGTTGATACCATATATTAATTAAAGCGTTGGTGTTGGCATTGGTGCTACTGAACCATTGCTATTCGTTCATTAAAAAAAATAAATTCAGCGTTCTTTCATTTAGTGAATGACTTTGGATGTCAAATCATGAATGAAATGTTTGCATGTAAAAGTTAAAGGGTATATACAGTACACGTTTCCTTTTTAATCATTTCGACTTTTATAGTCTTTGAGATTGAAAGCATTTATGAAAGCTGTTCTAAACGTAATTGTAATTAGTCCGCTAACCCATTAGCTTGCATTTGCATTTTCTTAGAATCGTGTGTATATATGGTGTCAATCAAGAGATCATTATTGTACGGTACTATAGATCATGTAGCACAACCTCACTTATAATGCTCAATCAGAAAATGATGTCTTGAGCACAAGGCCAAGGCTATTTAGTCAATTGCTGTACCTCATGGACGAACAATCGGATAACTAAGAAATAAAGTTACGGCAAAATGTATTCAATCTTTTCATCCATACTCCTCTGTTATTAATATTATTATACAGCATCAAGTAGGAAAGGTAATTTGAGGTGAGCACAAGGAATAAAGTTTGAACAATGAAATTTCAATCGCAATGGTGTAAGCTCAAAAAATGTGTTTTTGTGTAAGAATGTTGTATGCTTTTATTATGGTGCTGTAAGTTAGTAAGTTGCAAGTTTGGTCTATCTCTGCATGTACGAGCACGAACTGTTTAAGATTGAGATTCGCTAAGGAAAAATATAGGCCAACAAGAACGAGCGAATGTCTTGGCTAAAGTGAGTTAAGGTGAGTTAGTTGCGGATTAAAGAGCATGTAAACCAAGGCGGCCCCTCTCGTTCTCCCTCAACCTTTTCAGAATAGGTGGATGCATGCAAAACATTCACAACACAAGCAAAATTTTTGCATGAACCATGAACACTACGTATACATGCACATTGGAAATACATTGGAAATACTGTGATACTTTACGGTAGTAAAATGTTTATGTTACGTTGCCCATTCCTCTACACCTATGAATTCATACTTTGTAGAATAGAGGAAGAGTCGAAGAAAAAGCACAAACTACAACAGACAACAGGTGAAGGATAGCAGGGAATGAACATGTAATGAAATCTTCTGTGATGTGAATTCCATTTTCTCATCTCCTCACAGCTTCACAGCAGCTTTCTTCTCACAAGAATACATACTACGGCTTTTGCAGTCACTCGTTCCTTGTCAATTCGTTCGCAAAAAAGGCTTGTAGGCAACAACAGCCGCTTTTAAGTTCATTTTCGTCCTACACCTCATCCACGTATGACACAGTCCAACGGAATCGTGAACAACGTCAAATTAAAAGTGACATTTAACTTGATCAACTGTTAATGTGAAAATCCTACGTCATTGTTATTGATCCAGGCAGGTTGCAAAGCGTAATCTTAGTGTCAGAATCTAACAATCTTTGGACGAGCGCACATAGGTGAGTCGATTTTTTTCTGTGCAATTATCTAGTTCAATGTCATTCTGTGATAATTGGCAGCATAGCGTTGTGTATACAGAGACAGACTGAATAATGTTATTTGAGAAAGCGGAACGACCACGTTTGCCATTGCCATTCCAAGCAAAATCCAATAATATGAAATTGAGCAAAAGGACGCTACCGTGTTGCCTTGATACGTATAGATTGTAAGATGCTCACAAACGTTTGAACATAATTATCATTTGCATTAATGGGTGGAATGGAACGGAACGATTTGAAATCGGGCTTAGAAAATGCTGCACAGTCAGTTCCTACTCAGGTAACAAAACCTACAGAGCGTAATAGTAGTATTTACACAACACGACAATTTTGAGCGTCTATTTGCATTTCAACTGTTTTACTTTGCTTTTCCAATACATAGTCCTGAAACAGTTTCTAACCCATTTATAGATTTGTAGGAAAAAAACGCTGAATATTTTTGCATGGCTCATTAGTCCCGAAGTTGATAGAGGCGTAGTTGAATGAGATTAGCAGATTATTGTAAAAGCTATAAATACACAGGAGATAACTTTTGCGAGATGCGCAGATTTGTTGATCGTCTCATTCAAAGACTGATGCAATGTTGTTGACTTGTGAATGATGATGATGACGTTCCGTACTACGTACAACAAGCAAAGCACACGTCGTATAACTGGTTGAAAATGTTTACATCCAGAATCCAGATCAAATGCGAATGAATCATCCGTTCCTCATGTAGGCAGAGATACTCAATTTCAATGTTTGAGAAGAAAAGTTGACACCCAAACATTTTCATAGAATATACAACAAACCTTATCAATCATTCAACTTGATACATTTTAAACATCACTCACTCACTCATATCGTTGTATGCGCATTAACCCACAAAATTGTTTACGTGTCCTAACGCTACGTTAAGTAAAAATTCCTCTAAACAGTGACATTCTGGGCCTTTGAAAATCAATCTTATGAAGAAGCAACATTGTTTGCTAATGTATTAAAATTACAGAGATGATCTCATTCTGTAAATATCCAAAGTATCATATCATTCTCATTTCTTGTTCATGCACAGGGATTGGCTTTGATGATTGAAGACGTCAACCTTCAGCGTTTGGAACGAGCAACAAAGTCTAAAGTTTGGTGTTTGAAAGTGAATTGTGGAAGTGTATAAAATGTGCAAAATCTGGAGCAAGGTGCTACAACTAAAAGCAAAGTCTACTTACTATTAGTAGTTCGTTTTGGTTTTTAATTGGGAATCCGGAAAACCAGAGTTCTCTGGTTGAATTTGCGAATTTTGTACATGCATGCATAAATATCGTGGAAAACAGTGGCGTTCCAATTGGCGTTTCATAAGGAAAAAGGAATGACAAAGTCATTTGGGATTATGCAAACATTGCAAACTCAATGTTACATACTGCAAAAGACTTGGATTTATTTTTCCTCCGACTTCTCGTGCTGTTGTGAGCTTGCGTGAACAACGTTCCGAATATCGGGGAAATCCATTGTCGTTCTTGTTTCAGGTTTTTTCTGTGAGACAAGTTTTAAGCCTGAGGGAAGCCTGTTTGAGTTTTTAGTTGGCTGGAAGGAGCAGCTGCAAGAGGAAGTCTCGTTTTTTTATGTTCCCCTAATAATATAATTCAAGTGGATTTTTATCAACAGCAAACAACCGACTTCCAACGAATTTTCCGTTTTGGTTCAATTGTACTAATCTGTTGTTCATGTGTGCGACTTTTTCTAAACTGTACTGTGACGACTCTGAGCCAAAAAGAAGTCAATTATACAACGTAGTTCACGAAAAAAAAAACTTTTAAGTTTCAGTGTCCACGTATTTTTAGACAAAGTGCAGAATTGAACTTGAACTTTTGTCTTTTTGATTTTGTTCAAATACGTAGTAGATTTCATTAGGATTAATAATATATAGTTGAATTATTTTACGACTCATCGTCGTCATCGTGTTTCGTGTGACATTTTAGATGAGTGACGACTTGTTTTGTACAAGGAACTCTTTTATTTTTTAAATTCAGTGAGAAAATAGTGTTCAAACCAGTTCAAAGCTTTGTATTATGAGCTCGGACGATCGATATTCTTTGTGATTTTGGTTTTTGGAATCTAATGAGAATTATCGGATTCCGAAAGCTGCTTAAATATTTATAATCCAAATTGGACTTGAAATCTCCGATTTTAAAATGGTAAGGTTTCAATGTTTTTATTTTATTTTGAACATTAGTAATAGATTATTTTGTAATGATATCAGAGAAATAAGGCAGTCATATGATCGTGTTTGTTTACAGTAGTACATTATCATTTTGTGTCGTTCATTGCCAGTGTCAAGGTTAATTACTAGATAATGATAATGAGTAATCAAATGTAAATGAATGGTCCCGTCCCTGCGTTTCGTTGATACACGGAATTTTTTTACTGTATTAGATAGTGTTGTATGTAAATACACTATTAATAGTTTGACATTGACATTGAACCTATCTTGTGAACCTGAACCCAGCTTGTGATCATTTATTGTCTATTGTTGACGTTAAGAATTTTGAGATGATGGAACCGTTGGGACGTTGGAAGTTTCTTGACCACTTTTAACTTTTGGATATAGATACTAGTCGAGAAACAAAACACTTCTGACACGGACATTAGTCCAAAACGTCGAAATTGTGAAGATGTGTACCATGAAATGTTACCATCGGATGATGACATAGAACCCGATTTGGACGAGCTGAACGAGTTGGCATTCAACGGAAGAGATTTCTTTTCATTGCCGTCTTTGGGACTCAATTACTTCAACAACCTAAATCTCAATTTGAATTTGAACCTTAATCTGAGGAACACATCTTTATGGAAGATGTATGAGAATGGTTTCAATACAACAGGATTTCTGAGTAATCGCTGGAGACATGTAGATTTGGATGATTGTCACGATTTGGACAGTTCCAAGCCATTGTATCCCATCATTTACAATCTGAGACGACGACAACTTCAATCACAAAAACAAAAACGTTATCAAAAGTTTGTATCACCTGATGAAAACTCTTCAGAATGGATTTCAAAGAATGACAGTTCGGACGCGGATGAGGAAAATAGAATTCAGCCCAAGGCGGACAGTAATGAACCCAAGGAAGATTTATGGCATTCGTTCTTTAAAAGTTTTAAGCAAGAAGACCCGGTTCCCACTGTCAAGGTTGTTAAGCCACCTTTGAATCCCTACATCCACAGACTTCAACTTACTAAACTAGATCTTCTTAAGGTAAGAAAATCATGAAACTTTTTTAGCATCCCGCTTCTTTAATTATAACAAGGCATTTCTGAAGAATGATGTTCATAAACGATAGCGAAATACGTTTATCCTCTACTGCCTTCCCGGCTCTCATGTGTATTTCACAATTCACAGCCTTGACGTCAAAATGTTCACTTTTCTTTTCACTTCCCCTTCTTTGTTTCAACTTACGAGTCTTCCTTATGAGAAAAAGCAATTTAGAATGGAAATGACATGGAATTTCAGAACTCAGAAGCCTTGTTAGTTATGTTCATTATTAAGTAGAGGCATTATTATGAAGAAATGGAATACGAGGTTTTTTTTGTGTCGATTCGTTTCTTCTATGAGGTCTATGGTTCAGACTAAGGTTTTTCGTGCATATTAACATGTAATGAAGTGCACAGAAAGCTTCTTTGTCATTGCATTGTGACCGGTTTTACCCGCGGTGGATGACCGGATTTTTACAGTGTTCAAGTAGTTCATTTTTAGTACGTGTGTTTTCTAAATGTAAGGGTAATTAAGTGGAATACTTGTTAATCCACAGGCTATTTTGGTGACGGTCACAATTCTTCCATTTCGAATCGTGGGAATGTTATTCTTTCTCGTCCTCGCTTGGCTCCTGGCGTGCATTGGAACTGCATTTATGAGTCTGGAAGAACTCCAAAGCAAACCCTTATCTGCCTGGAGAAGGTAAACTCAATAGTAAAACCTATTCATTTTTTTTATTCACATGAAAGCAGAATGATGTGTATTTAGGATTCTGTGTACTGATTAAATGCGAAACGTCTAGTATAGCCCCGTGCAACATGAACAAATGCTTATTACGAATATTCAGTATTATAAGATGATGAATTATTTTTTCATTAATGTTTCTCTTTCAGAGGACTTCGTTTGTTTGTTTCACGAGTATGTATGAGATCATTATTCTTCTGCGGTGGGTTCCACTGGGTTACATACAAAGGAAAGCAGGATTTCCAGTGTCCAGTACTTGTCGTTGCTCCTCATTCAACCTTCTGGGACGCATTTGTTTTAATTTGTATGGGAGCTCCAAGCGTTGTAGGAAAACTCGAATCTCGATCAACTGCCTTCTTTGGAAGTAAGCAAACGTTTTATGCTGTCGAGTTATAGGATATAATGATAAATGATAACCAAGATGGACCTGGAACGTAAAACTATAACTACGTTCATAAACATACTTGGGAACGATATTTAGATATAACGTGCAAGTGAAC
>JABASF010001067.1:0-27044 GCA_019776145.1 Harlomillsia oculata
TAGCTTGACTTTTTTGTTAGTTGTTGTACTGACTTTTAGCTGTTTTTGACGCGATTGCTCATGCTGTAGTTCATAAGATATTCTTCCATCTTTCTTTGTCTGCTATCTTCACTTCACCCTCCTTACAATTACCCTTGCAAACAGTCATGCATGCACATCCCATTGCAAAATTGCAATCCAATCCACACATGACAGCTGGCTGCACTTTGAGGAAATTTCCCTTCAAATGTGTATCTTTCTTCAGATGAGAAACTCTGTGTGCGTCACTTTGGAGACTTTGGACTTCTCTAACAATGACGATACAGCTACTTATACGTTATACATCATAAACATGCAAAATCGCTTGAATTTCATTCACTGCGAGTTTAATTCGAATGAATTTACCGGCTCTGGTTTGTTGCGCTTTGGAAGCACGGGAAGCTGTAGTGCCGTACAGTATCCTTGCTCAGGCATCGGACCTATCGGTTTGCATTTTGATTGGTTGTTGGGTTGTTGTGTTGCTGCTTTGGAAGCAAGGGAAGCTGTTGTAGTGCAGTACAGAATCCTTGCTCAAGCCTCGGATGAGTCATTTTTGGTCTTTTTAATCAGAATAACACAAAAGCCGCATGTTCAAATTCTGAGTCGAGCCAAACATTTTTTAAAAAATTGTGTTCGTACAATTCGTATTATAAACTATTCTTTCGTCTTTACCTCATGTAATGGAAATTCTGATTTAATTAGTACAATTTATAAACTACATAAAAAATGCAAAATGGAAGGAATCAACATCAACTAAAAAATTAAGATTTGTACAAATTCCTTGGTGACTCAAAACGCAGAATACATGAAACGTTTAAAGATGAGAAATGAGCGATTAAAACTCATCCTGGTATGTGCACAGGTTGCACAGGCTCTCTTTCCCTTATTTTGTAACCTGGAAAGTGGCCCTGCAGTTTTAATTTCCTATATTTTATTTAAAGTTTCACACGCTTCTTAATCCCAAAAGACATTTGCGCCATTTCTTGTTACGTGGTCATTTTATTGTGGGTTCAACTCGTACATTTTTTATGATACCTGCTGTCTCTACAAAACTTCGACATTGCAGCACTTACCTTTAAGACAATTACAAACCGGCCATAATTCTTACAACTGAAAGTCCGTCGGTCCGTCGTTGAAGTCATATAGACAGGAGAAAGGACTCATTTGTCCAGGAAGATGGATTTGTTTTCCATCTTAATTGTAAATTGTAACCTCCTGAGTCCTGACATTGCCCGTAAGAATTCTTCTGCTAAGAAATATGAAATTGAAAAAAAAGAAGAATTTAGAATAAATGCAACGTTTCGTATTTGTAAAGTCAAAGCATTCACACCGCGGTTCAGCAATATATTGATACCCGCAAATTTTCGCATTGTTAGGAAAACCTAGAAGAATTTATTGAACTGAACTTCTAGCAAATTTAAATTACAGAGGATATTTTTAGGAAAAGGGCACCAGATGTATACATTATATAACATCAGATGGGATGAAGAATGAAAATGGCAGCACTCCTTCAAGGTGAAGCATAATTGCGTCTCGAACAATTTGGTTGAATACGGTTTACTCGTTTACTATATAAAAGTTGTTCGTTCATTTCTCTGAGGAAAGAAAAAAAACATCAATATATGGTCTCCAGGAAGTAAGAAAAAAGGCAAAGGTGTATTCAATGGATTTGTGTCTTTGTCCCAATCCCAACACAAAGCACCACGACTTTGCACTTTTGCAGTCACGTTGCTCTCATTGCCATGTACACGGAAAAAGGAAGCGTCACCCTCTGAGGGAATACAAAAAGTGGGAAATGACCCGATATAACCATCGTCTCCCTTTATTTCTCTTTGCTCGAAGAAACAATGTAATTGTAGTTCACTGCAACACGTTTACGCATTAATGATTAATTCAAGCAGCATTTACTAAAGACTGTACTCCTTGCTGCGTCCATACATACTGAACAAACGTACGTGGCATGGTTATATAATAGTATGGTTATTCTTTGGCTTGTATCTGTATCTGAACCAAGTCGTAGCATTTGACGATGATGAAAGAAAGGAATTTATCTCTATTTCTTTACTTGCAGTCTTGTCCATTATTTTTACCAATTTCCCCAAATATATGGATTGCAGTTGAAGACAAAGAAGGGAAAGAGTTTAACCGCAACGACGGCTTATACGCATTACCTTACTTGTACGTATACAGTAAATCATTAACGCATTACGTGTACAGAAAAATCGTGTATATAGGAAAAGTTAAACGTGATATAATTTTCCGTTCGTTTGCTCCGTATACACTATACTGAAGCAAGCAGTTTGTAGTAGTAATGCAGTGCAATTATGTACTTGTACAGCATTAAGTAAATTACTGCTTTCTTCGTGGTTTCAGAGTGGTGTACAGTTTAAGAGGGGAACACTGAAAGAGCAAGGAATATTAATGACAACTCAAGCCCAAGCCGTTGTTCATACGATTCCACAAAAGTTTTGTGAGGGAATATGGAATTTAATTATTTCAGTATTATGGTATTTAGTTATTTTGAAGAGTAGCAACCAAGGTTCAAGAAGTAGCGTGGAAAAGAATGTGTAAAAAGATTTTGGAATTTTAGGGACTAATGTAATGTGAAATGTACGTTAATAGGATTGTTAAAGGAAGTGGTTTTGGGACGACGAGACAGTGGAAGTGAACGGCGTTGTGCAGGATGGCGCTGTACTCCCGACTTCCTCTGGGGTAGGTGATCTGTAATCTCTCAAGGTGCAGCCGTCCGTGGTCTCAGTGTAACCTCTGTTATTTTGGCCAAAATTCTGTAATGTCAAAGAGAAAGGAAGAAGAAAGCATGAGATTGTACACCGAAAGGAATTGGGACGACCGCCACCTCGGCCTTTAGACAGACTTTCCTTACTCTTTCCGCAACATGGGTATGGAACAATTTGCGGAAATGGGGCCAGTCCTTATGGGCTCTGTGCTTCCACTCGGGGTCGGGCTTTGCGAGAGAAATGGTCAAATGAGAGCCGAGTGAGAGAGAGAAATAGAGAAAGAAAAAAAAGAAGGGAAAACTTCTGAATCCGACAGTAGCAAAGGAAAAAGACTTGGACTTGGACTTGGCACGCAAAAAGCGTGGGAAATGATCCGATATGATTTCTAGAGACCATTCGACCAGGTAGATTTATTTGCTATCAAACCCACTGCTTCGTCCCTCTATGTGAACTTTGCCTTGGTTTTCATCTTCTGTTTATGGGGCCAAGGTGGACAAGAAAAGATTCCATAGCGCGGGTACCCGAGAAAGAACTAGTCATCAAACACGGTCACTATACTAAAGTTAAAGTCTCATGGTTATCTACATTGCTTCCTTACATTCGTTTTTGTTGAACATGTACATACGGTGTAACGTGTAACCAATATATTTTGCTCCTTGGTATAGTTGTACGGCGGCGAGAACGTTCACATGGTACATTACAGGATGCTCCTTTCCGTGTTTGTTCAAGATCCAAGGTTTTGCAATGGCGCTAGTCAGTTACAAAAAGTGTAAGTTTGGTAATCGTACTACTACTATACACGGTATGAAGGTAGATTATGTGTGTTATAGTCGTACTACAGTACTATTGTGTCCGGGTCGTGAAGTCAAGGGAAGATTGGAGTGTAAGTGTAATGCTGGATCTGGATGGATGGGATGATGGGATGGAAGCATTGACGTACGCGTAGGAAAGAGCATGAAAGCAATAGTTACATATGCATACAGCACATATACTTGTGCAAACAGACGGGTATTTCTCGCCCAACTTTCTCCGCAAACGGAGACGTTACATGCCTAACTAATGGGGAGAATGGTGCTCTGGTGCCTGGAGCTTCCGGAATGTGGATGTCCGCACGTCTATTTCTCCTAACTGAGAGAATAGTATTGGTGGTAGTAGGAGCTCTCAACTAACCGTCAGTGTCTCCAAGGCGTAGTCTCAAAAAGTCTTTTGCTTCCCCTCCTTTCCAGTCCCGCTCTTTGGTCTGGGTTTGACTGAATGACTGAGTGGCTCTGCTCTGCCTTGATCGTCGTCGTGCCCTCCTCAGTCTCTGTTCTCCTTGTCTCTCTTTTTCGGGCTGCTCTGGCCCTTGCTCTGCAACAAACGTTTCTCCCGAAGATTTCAAGCGGGTAAGAGAAAAAGCTGCTGGAGCCAAAGCACAACAGTGAACAGTCAAGCCTCCGAGTGTTCCTGTCCTTCACTTAGCTGCTCCTTCTATACTTTCCTCCCACTGTCCTCCTCCTGCTTTCGCTCTCTCTTTCTCCGTGGCTTTTCTCAGACTCATCAGCTCTTAAAGTTTTTCGCCTAAGAAATGAATAATGGGCGAACATTAGACTTTTTCCTGTCCTCAAATGACTCTCTGATTCTTCTTTGGGAGATTTTTGTTCTTCTTCTCCCTCTACTCGCCCTTGAACTGGAAGATGTACAGCTTCACCATGCAGCAGCCATGGGTACCTTGCACCATTTTTGCTTCTTCATTGCTCGCTCCTAGCTTCTTTTTTGACAGAACAATGGCTAAACTCTTCCCTTCCTTCATCTCGTCTTTTCTATCAGTTCGCTTTGAAGTTACACTCAACAAAAAAACTTCTAACGTAACGTGCATTCGTGTGGGCTCCGCAACAGCTTTTCTATGTAATGTTACTCCATGCTCTTAGATAAGTAGCGCGGAATAAGACTCAGTCCCATCTCAACCACCAGACTTTTGCAATCCTTTGTCTCACTTTTTTGTGTCTCGCTCTCACTCACCTTCCTTCAGAATTTTTTCCATTCAACTGATGCCAAATTTCAGTCGCATGGCTCCATCCAGCTCGTCCTAGTACTTGGTAAAAAAAAACTCCAGGTATTTCCATTCCATTTCGGAAGTCAAAACCCCACTGGGTTAACAGCGGGAAATAACGTGCGAAGATATAACTTTTCCTTTAGATTTGGATTCTTCTAAATCCAAGACCGATAGAAGAGGTTACCTGACATATTTTCTTAAAAATTGCTGAGATTCGAAATTCTATACATTTCAAATAAAGGCATACGTATAAAATTCCAAAAGCAAATTTCCATTATGGTGAACTTTATTTCAGGTGAAGTTGTTGCTGGAAGCAAAGGAAAAGGAAGCGCACGTCAAGGACGTCAACAAAGTCTTATATAGTCAATGCAAGCTACCTGTCATCTTTTGTAAAGCTATGAATGCACCTGAACTCCCATGTTGTCAGCATGCTATTGTTTCAACAAATAAAGAATTGCCAAGAGGAAAAATACTCGGAATCTCATTCGGAGTCGCAGAAGACGAAAGTACTGAAGCTTTCCTTGACTATGGCAAACGTTCTAGAAGTACTAGAAAAGGAACAGCTTCTTTGTATCGTTACTATTATTCTTTTGTATTTGAAGTTTTCTTGAAATGTATCGACCATGCAAACGCGGAAACAGCAGCAGCTGTAAAAAGAATGCACGAGAGGGACTCGTCATTGTAATGCATGCGTTTGGACTTTGAGCAAAAGCGTTGGAAAAAGAAAGTCTATTTTTTTGAATTTGGTCGTTTCCTCGTTTTGGAAAAGGTGAAAGAAAAGAAGAGAATGCGAGTGCTTCATTGTAGGAAGAGACAGAACACAGGTGTATAACACTGAGAGGAGACGAAGCGACAGGCTGATGCACATTTTGCTTGGTAAATGGGGTGCGCTCAGGTGAAGCTGTACGATAGCCAAACATGCAACCAAGTTTTTCCACGGACAAAGATGTACGATGCTTTCCTGGCATTTATACTGGAACTGGAAGGGACATATAGGGGATATATACGGCCCATGTGTTTGAGTGAAGAATCCTTGCTCCTGAATTCATTGCATAGATGCATAGATATTGAAGATTCCGGAATCTCAGTCTCAACTTGCAAGTCAGAAAAGGAAAAGACACAGTGGAGTAAGTGTATGTCGTCGACAGGAGCTCAAGTTGATTCGGAGACTAAGGCTGTTGGAGTGGAATGTCATCAGAACAAAAAGGTTGAACAGAGAAAGAAGGAGGGACAAGTCCTTGGACGACTTAGAGTGGAGTGGAACTATGGAACGAAGGTTCTTCTAGCTGGAGAAGTCTGCGACTTGGCAGAGACTTGACTTGGCTCTCAGGCGTTGAGAGGAGCAAATGAGCCTTCTGTAAGCGTTCGAAGATCGATGGGAGCAAGGGACATCGTCAGTGATATACGAAACATGGACAATTTCTTTTAATCAAGGAGGCCTTGCAGAGAAGCAATCCCGCATTTTGGACGAAGCACCGGGTCAACGGCTTCAGGTCAGATTAATAAGTTCACTGAATTGGAGTGTCTCACAGGCCACGGCTGTGGATAGGAAATCGATCAAGTCGATTGATTGCATTTCCTTCTTGTGCTTCTTTCGTCCTTCGTTCCTTTCTTGAGACGACGAAAACGACTAAATACCTCAACCTCAATTCTCCAGGTTTCCAACGACAGATATATGGCATTATGACCATGACACGGCCAAATCCAAAAGGGCTGAGCTCACATCCGCACTGAACTGCACATAGGACATAGGACTAGACTTTCTTTTTCCCTGTTCTCAACACAGGAAAGGAGACGTGAAGGGAGCCAAATGACTGTGTGCAGACGACCCATGGAAATGCAACGATCCGTGCGTTTTTATCCCAGCCCAAAATCAGTTCAGGATTCGGAAGGATGTGAGAACAGGGAAACCAGCAGGAGAGCGAGTTGGCAGTCTCCTGCAAGCAACCGAGTTAATCTCCGGAAATCAGACGGACTTTAAGATTCTCCTTGCTCTCTCATCTCCAAGCCGCATCTATGTCCAACTACATGTCTATTGATGATATGTCTCCTTCCTTCTCCTATCATTATCCTAATTATTACCTTAATTACCGTCCCTTATCTTGTAAATAGAAAACTAATTTTAAGAGCCCATTAACCCAACTGACTTATCAAGTCATTAGCGCCTCTCTCCAAACTTGTGCGCAGTACTCACCGTAGAACGTCTACTACGACGACAACCTCTTGCATTACATGCGACGATATATACGTTTTCCTAATCTCTCAATTAAACCTTGGCTCACACGCTCACAAACAACTTTTCGTTTTCTTGCGTCAACATCAACGACTCCCTCGTTACAACAATCCAACCACGCCTTGCCTTAATATTAAAATATGTATGCACCGTTCGCGAAAGAGAGTCCTACTTCCTACTACAACCGTTCACAACGACGACGACTTATTAAATTCTGCTCAAAAACTCTTTTTTGTTGTTTAACTCCATCCTGGTTGCTAGTACACACTTAGGTACTTCCTACCAGTTCACACATTTGGACCTGAATTGAGTATTCTAATCTCAACAACACAAACATCACATCCATTGCAGTTGTCCGCTTTATATTTAGGCTCTTCTCGTTGTTGCTCTCAAATATTCCTCGTACAATACGTAGGTTAAGAGCCGAAGTGAACGCTGGGGGATAGATGTGACAGTCTCCAAGTCCCAAAAAGATTTTTTCTGTACTTTCTCCTTTTACTGTGGTATTATTTTACTATTACTATTAGTCATAAAGTGCCTTCTCTGCCTTATAGAATCCATCTTCTAAAACAAAAGGGAGCACATGCGAATTTCTGGTCACATAAAGAATTCTCTCGGCCTGTTACTTTTTGAATGCATATTGGAGGAGCGTACATCATGCAAGTCACAAAAAGAAGGAAGGATCTCAGCGGACTAGACGACACATAATAATCGCACCGCTGTGTGCAAATTACGACCTACATTTGAACACTTATGCAAAGAGTGAGTACAGACAAAATGTATGTATAAAGGAACGTATAGGAATGCTGTGAGTGAGACGCTTGCATCTGCGGGACATATTGGAGATTAGAGGTGGAGGCAGAGACCGGAGTAGAGAGTGTGAGAGGAGGAAAGAGAATTGCTTGTTCTTTTATGACTATGACTCTCCGTGGTCGTCATGAAACCATGAGTAGAAGCTCCTTAATGAAATGGCTTGGTTGACAGATTGGAGATGAAGAGGATCTTTAGTTGGTGCCGTTTTCGGCTCGTTCCTTTGGTTTGTTTTGACTGCTTTGAGGTCTCTGTGTGGTCTCATGATCATGAATCACATGCACGGATCGCTTCCCCCTTCTGCAGCTCTTATATTTATAGCTCGAACACATATGTTGGCAGCGACAGTTGCCTATACGCTACTCTTCACACTACACACACACGCGACACAACCAGAGACTGTTGGATTCTTCACTCTTGCTCTTATGCTCTCGCCAAAGCGGTGTAAAGGAGCCTTTAACACAAAAAGACTTTAGTGTTCATGAAAGTAGGAGAAGAAAGATGTTTCGGGTGCACATCTTCTTGCCTTATCTCGTCTCAGGAGGCTATGCGCTGTTGTCCTTTTATTGCGACTACTACTTCGGCCTCACTCTCACTCTCACACTCTCTCTCAACTTTCCATCATTTGGTATGTAGCGTGATCTCCGGAGACTAGCTCATCTTATGTGTCCCTATTGTTCCTTGGGGACCCTATTCACTGTCACCTTAATTGCAAGGATTGATATGACTAAATTGCCAAATGAGATCATAGAAAATGTGCAAGGCGATTTCACCCGCCACAAATTCCTTGTCGTAATGTTCCGTATGTCGTAATGTCGGCAAAGTATCCTCATCCTCCTAAAAAGCCACAGGAGATACCGGAAAGGAGAAGGTAGATCAATGGCCATATTGTAAAAGTAGTCCAATGACCCGAATGTGAAGTCATGGGGCGGAAAGCATCATATAACTAAAATGTAAAGGTTACACAGTAGAATATGTGTGTACCATAATACGTATTTTTACAATGATGTGTTGATTCTGAACTTAGTGTTCTTGCTATACTTCCTATACAACTAAATGGGAATGTTACCAATATAACTATACTTTGCTATATGACATAATACACGTATAGTAACTAATAGTATGTTAAGTAAGTAACCTGCTATGTTTTGGTTGCGTCAAGTGCCAGGAATGAGCATAAAAAGTCAGCTTTCGCATTTCGCACAGACGAGCAAGAGCGTCCAACATTGTGATACGGACGGAGACGAGACTGCAACAGAATTTCATGTAGCGAAATGCTGCTGTCGCTGTCTCCTTTGTCATTTTTCAGTGTACGATCTTTTGAGTTGATGCAAATGGTTCGTTAGCCTACTGGGACTGGAAAGTCGTGGTCGTGATGGGCAAATGCAGGAAGTTGATGCTGTGGTGTTGTGAGAGCTACAAAGCCCTAATGAGAGTGGAGAGAAGAATCGGTCGACTTTTGCCTGCACACCCTCAAGCACTGTTGGAGAGGATGCAGACTAGTAAAACTCTCGTCGTCGGGTCCGTGAATATTTTTGGAGAGGGTCGAAGTCATAGTTGTACGGTACGGCGGGCGCGGAATACTCAGGAAAGAAGCAGAACGAATGTGGTAATGACAGTGAGCTAAAGCTAAGGCCATAGAGATGCGGAATAGGAAGCAATGCCATGGTGAGACAGAAGCGGGACTCTTTCGGGTCTACAACTATGTGTATAAGTTTCAACGGGTTTGCTCCAGCTCGAGTCGAAGTAGCTTGTAGCACCGAAAGTCCTGGTTTCTTGGTGATGTGACGATGTGGCCGGGTCTACCTTTACCATTTTCTCTTTCCGTTGGCATCCTCTGTTCCTGGCTGTGGAACTGCTAGGATGACACTCGGATGATAAATGTGTCCACAAGCATTTATGACGTGCACGAGTATTTATAGACGAAAATAGTACAATGATAATTTATTTTGGGGCAGGGCCGCTTATGAAATTTTTGGTGTCATTGGCACCACCAAATTTTTTTCCCTCTGAAGCTTTTATCTTGAGTCCGACTCAAGCCTCAGCTGTCATTTGCAGTGACAATGATTTCATCCGGAAACATTTGAAGCAGTCAGTATAACTTGGACTCAAGCTTTCTTGTAGATGCACAACAAGAGCGACAGAAGATCGAGAGGCAAAAGAGAAAGCAACAAAGCACTCTTTCGTGCCTCTTCTCTTTCGTCTTCGCTTCTTCAAAAAATCTCCTTTTCTGCTGTTCTGTTGTTGTTGTCCTCCCTTTCTCGATGGAGACTTTCAACATTCCTCCATAACTTTTAAATGTCATGATAGAACTCGTTTTCCTTCTGTTCCGCTCTTGAAAGTGCCTCATTTCTGGCTCTAACTGCTCCGAACGCAAGCATTGCGTTATTTCCCTCTGATTTATTACGGGTGAGACAAGATGCTAGTGGTTGATCGTAATCAAACTCAAGAAAAAGACACGAGAATATCATTCACAGCCGCCGCCTTCAGTGCATACGATTTCCAGAACATCAAAATGAGTTGGCATTGTATTTTAAAGATCTTTATTTATAGTCTGATGAAAAGCGGTGTGCGATTGCAGTTCCAGGTGCCTAACAGTCGCAATCTGACTACCTCTTTCCACAGACACCGCCCATGCTCCTGTCTGAACCTATTTCCCCATGCCAAAATTTCCAAATGCCAAAAGATGAATGCCGTGTGTTTCAACAACTTCTTCTCAGCAGGAACTCAGGTTAATACTCCTATGAAATCTAACAACTCAAAAGTTTCCACAGTTATTAGCTATGCCACAGCAGCAGCACACGAAACGATTAGTACTACAAATAGCACATACAAATTCATCTTTGGAATGCTGATACAACAAGCGACGCACGAGATTTCTCAAGGAATGCAATGCAGGCAACTGCTTTATACTTATGCTAATTTTTAGCCTCCAAGTATCGAAGATGTACTACTTGTATATTATGATAAGTATAGCATAGTAATATACGGGACGATTAGAGAGTCTGAAAGTTCTAAACGGAATAGAAAGATGACGAGGAGGAGGACGACACTTAAAAGTGCTCGTGCTCATGTAACCGACTGAATGGAATGATGAGCTTGACGTGGCACGGTGTGGAATGTTCGTGTGCTATCGAGCCCCTATCTCAAACCAAGCAAGGGGACAACGCAGAAAAATAAGGGTGACAAATATTGAAAAATTTATTGCTGAATTTGAGAATTTTCTGTTAAGAGAGGGAAGACGAAGAGGAGCAAGTAAGTGGAGTCCTGAGGATGCGACACGATTGTCATCCACGGTTATGAGCTTGACAAAAGGAGATGCGGGCGTCAGCATCCTGACAACCTCGTGCGAGAAACTGCAAAGGTTCCGCTGGAACCGAATGAGATCCAAAGACGATACTGCACACTTCAAATTGCTCACAAACTTGAATAGAGTCATGCATTTTGTTCCGAAGACTGAGAACCCCTGAGTCAAAGCCACTTGTGAGCCCTCACCATCGACTCTAGCACGGCGACGATGGGCTTCCAGTTTGGAGTGACACAGTTCTTTCCCCAATTTCCACTCTCCAGCACACAGGCGAGACAAGAGGCTCTGAGAGACAGAAAAAGAGAGAGATGAAAAGTTTTTCTTCTCGCTCAGTTCTACGCTCGATTGCAATCGTGTTTCTCAGATTGATACGATTTTGCACGTATAAGCCCCAGCAGTCGCACAACTAGCTTTCCCTTCAATAAACCACAAAAGCGCGATTACTTTATCACATGTACACATTCTTCGAATTCATTACCAGATAGACTCCTCAAATCTCCTTTCAATCCTTCTTCCTTCTGCTTTGAAACTCTCAATTTTAATCTTAATGAGACATCTCCAGTTGTACATAAACATAACATTTCATCCTAACCTCAACGCCTCAACGCTTAAGCCTTAACCTTCTGCAAAGCAAAACTTTTCCCTTTGTCTTTTTTATTACGAAATCTTTGTCGCACTTTCAAAATTACTTTTACATTTTAAATGCACAAGAGCATATTTTCTATAGCGCAGAATATTTGCTCTAGAAACATGCAAGAATAATAAATAAATCGGATACTGAATGAGTTTCCGCTGTTCAATAGCGTACAAGTTAATCACGTTTGTATAATAAAAACTCGTTTTCAAAGTAAGTAGCAAAATGCTGTCTTAGCTGTAAGACTCTTATGTTGCCGAAAGTAAAACTTGTCAAAGCATACATACGTGTACGTAGAGTTCGTTTTCGTTTCTCTTTTCTAAATTCTAAGATGTTATATATGTGCAGTCAGTCCATTGTGTGTGTATGTGTGTGTGTGTTCAGAAAAAAACTTTTCTCGAAAAAGAATTTTTCTCTTATTTTTCAGAACTCGTCCACTGACAGACATGCTGTATCAAAGTTTGCACTGCTTTTTTGTCCTCTTCAACTTTTTCCAAATGAGATATGACAAAGATTTAGCACATTGTCTGCCGTTACCATGCCAAAATATTTGGTACATGTTCTGGAAAATGGAACGAAGAATTTTCGGACAAAACGGACTTTGTCCTAACGGGAAAGAGAGCTCTGGCATCCCCATTGTTCGCGTTTATCACAGGTCGAGAAAAATGTTGCGAGTTGAGACGACGAGTCTTTTTACATCTCTTCATGGCTATAGTCTCTATATTAAATTTGCTATACGCACAATATTGTTGTAAGGGCATGTATGAAAGAATGAACACACTGGAACAAATGCAATGGGATCCCAAAAAAGTACTCATATCGTTATGTTACGTCGTTGAAGTCGAGCGAATAAGATTCCTCATGAAAAGAACTAGACATGCAACGAAAACCTCACCTCCAAGGACTTTGGAGTGGGCTTTTCTGATTTGATGTAGAATCCTAATGCAAGTTTAGATCCCAGATTAGGACACACCAGTAAAAAATCAAGGAAGTCCCTGACTATAGTTCAGACAGTACTACATACACCACAATAGCTGAATTCTTTACACAATTTCACCCAGAATTCTCCCTAGATTTACGGTTTTAGGACTAAAACGTTTTTTTGAAAAATATCGCTGTATACACATTTTAGAATTTATTGAAATAAATCAGTAACATTTAGAAACTCATGTATGAAGGTATAGTAATGTACTATAATGCTTGAAAGTACTAATGTTAATACTTTCAAGAAACCACGAAGAAAGTATATTATAGTAGGAGGGTCAAGTTTGAGACGTACACGTACAAGGTTCAATCAGCGATTTCCTCTACGGAGTAAACATGCAGGAGTCTTCACGTCATCCATTCATCGTCAATTCTGATTTATGCTCATCACTCAGCCGCGTCAGCCACATGGAAATGGAAATTAATGCGAAGAGATGTTATAGAGATTAGCCAACTGCCCTGGCTTCGCAGCCGGAGAGATTCAGGTTTTTGAGACTCCATTTCACTGCTTGATTCCGTCAGTGAAGCTAAAGGGAAAAGCATTGTGTGGTGTATGTGTGTGTGCCTCTTTCTCTCCTGCTTCACCATACCATCTTCGCTTTTGACAGTTCCTCCAACTCACATCATCTGCATCATCATTTCCAGCACGAATGCATTTTCAGCCGGAGAAGAGAAGTAGCGCACTGTGCAATTCATCGCTTCTCTTCCTTTTCCTCTGCTCTTTTTATATTCCCACCTTCACAAAATCCCATCATGAGGTGGTCTAATCCCACTCGCACAACGCACACTTTAATGTCTTTCGACTTTCCCAACGTTGTTTCCTTATAATGAGAAATGTGAACCCCATACCAAGTAAAGTGCCATACATTTCCTTGTTTATCATTCTTTGAGAAGGAACACCAAAGAAAAATGCAAAATAAGGAAGAATTCAATCATGATCCGGTGTGCATTTGTGATTTATTAATTAAGATTTGAAATTTTAATATGGGGCCCTCATAAATGGAAATATTTAATTCTAACGTGACACAAAATAAGGAAATGGGGCAGGATCTTTGAAGTAAAGTACGGTATAAAATACAGTTTTACATTGTTTGTCGTTGTTCCAAGACGAGAACTCAAGTGCAAAATGCATGGGAATTTCTAGAGTCGTGTAGTCGATTTGAGCCAGGAATGTAGGGCAGGTGAGCAATTTCTCGCCCAGGGACTACAAAGAGCTGCTCTTGGAGCAGTCTGACGGCAATTTATTGTGTGCAGGTGGGAAAAAAGTGAAGAGAAAGCCACGTTCAGATGAGACCAAGAACACAAACTGCCATGTTCCTGGTACGAGGTTGGATTCTCGGCATCGGCCTCCTCGCGTCCTCGCTACATTGACTACCTTTAGTATACTCTTTTACTTTACAATGGATAAGAGTACAAGTCACATTTTTGAATGCCCTAAATTTAGTAAAGCACAGGTAAAAATGCCGTGTGGGCTCTATGACCTATCTGAAAAGTTTGCTTAGGTTCTTGTCGTTACAGTAGGAGAAGCTGTATTAATATTAAAGCAAAGTTGTATGTTTCGGTGGCACTTCGTTATATAATACGAAAAAAATGGACTGAGAGTGAGATTTTTTTTCCAAAAGGGAAAAGTTGAAGATGGTGTTGATGTACGGAGCCTGTAAAGCAGATGCAGCAGTTGAACCGTTGAATGCAGGGTTTTCTGCACAAGTTTAATCGGTTGCTATCCCCCGTCGACGCTCGTGGCTCGAATAGACACATTCATATCCTCCTGGTATCTTGAAGATCGTGCATTCATACATCAAGAAGAGATCAGATTAAACTGCCGCATCCACATCCACATGCTGTAGTGTATGAGGTCCACCCGGAGCATTTGTAACTAGAAAACATTTCTCCCTTTCCCGGACACACTGTCTTCAGAGTTCTCTTGCTTTGATTCAGAGTCGCTGTTTTGAAAGTGCAATGAAGCGCTCGTGGCATTCTATCTTCTCAATCTCCCTCGTGCCTCAGCTTTTCGCTCGACTCGTAGTCTGCCAAACCTGTGCAGGTGTAGAATTGTAACACTAGACAAAAAAGGCTTAAAGTGAACTGAACACGGAAAACGGAAGAGATGTGCGCACTCAATGGGTTGAAGGATGAAATGAACCGAAAGGACTCGGAACACCGGAACACAGCGTTTTTGAGAGTGCTCGGATACTAGAACATAGGACTCTGTTTGTGAGCACTGTGACGGCGACGTGTTTTGGGACATGGGACACACAAAGGGATGAGAATGTTACCAGAAAGTGTTTCGCGGCGGTTGAACGAAAGACATGGAGGAGAGAGAGAGGCGTTAGGCGTACGTACGTAACGTCGTTGTCGTCAGGTACCCTGCCATACCTTTTTCCAACCATGTCTCTGTGTATTTCTCGCTCTTTCACTGTCTCCCTGGGTGAATGTGTGCGTATGTGTGAGTGTCACTGAGGAAAAGGACAAGTGTGGAGGACAAGCTTCATAGGTAGGGACACTTGTGCAAATCTCCTCTTGTCTATGCTCCTCTCTTCTCTTTATGCTGGGGCGTTAATGTCCGCATTTCATTTCCGGTTCGATGACCTGGAAACCTTCCGATAAGACTGTCGAATTTATCACTCGCTCTCCCTTTCACCAGCCACGGCAAAGTCTGAAGTGAGGCATTTTTCTGCTGACGTCAAAGTTTGCCTCATGTCCTCCTCTCGCGTCAAGGCGGGTGTGAAAGAGCCACCAGGAGGGCGTTAATAGGACCCTATTCATCCGGCACCCTTTGCTACTATCTGCACATCCGGAACGACCATTATTACTCATCTCATGCCTCCTCAATTGGATTGACTTGACTTCGTGGTAGCATCTCAGCCACTCTTTCACTCTGTCC
This sequence comes from Harlomillsia oculata, assembly GCA_019776145.1. NCBI lineage: Eukaryota > Metazoa > Arthropoda > Collembola > Entomobryomorpha > Oncopoduridae > Harlomillsia > Harlomillsia oculata. The sequence continues at coordinate 15,644 of JABASF010001067.1, forward strand.
TATAGTGCAAAACACCAACCGTTTCTTCCTCGAATCCATTCTACTCTCTTTCATTCGTTCCCTTTACAATTTCTCACCATCTTCAATTCTGTCTCTTATGCTTTTGTCAACATTCGCGGCATATCACTCAGCCCCCATTCTCCATTAGTAACTTGTAGAATTACTACCATCTTTACAAACCTCTTCAGTCTAATAATATTATATCATACTGTATTATTATAGTCTGTGCATAGTATATACATGTTTAGTTTCATTCTCACGTTTTGTAACACACAGAAACTATCTTACATCACCAACCACAGATCGTACAAATCGTACTCTATAGTCTTGTTGGTGCTTTCTCTTCGTGCTTGCCGTATATAGCACATAATAGCTTTGAACTCGAGCATTATGCTGTTATATACCACTATACGACCCACGTTTTACTATACTATTGCTAATGTCTTTACTACACACTCCCATTCATTCTGAACAGGTATAATTTGTTTCCCATGAACCACAAGTGACAGCACTAAATATCCTTCTTCTCTGTAGCTGGGTGCACTATCACTTTATTTTAATACACCGTTCTTGTCCATTTGCTCCATTTTAACAGTAGATATCTAATCCGTATTTGTCTTTGTTTGAGTTAAAGCTGAACGAGGAGGAGATATGGAAAGAAAAACTTGTTCGCAACGTCGCAAGTCTTGACACAAGCAGAGGGAAGAAATGATAAGTTTGAGGAGAGGAAGAGCCAAAAGACGCCGGCCGAGTAACGACCACAGCACATTGCATTGGAAAGAATTTTGGGGAAATAGGATTAAGTACTAACTAGAAACTAGGAGTGGCAAAAGAAACAGTGAACGGATGGGAAAGGAAAGTAAGCAAAAAGTAAAAGTAAAAGGGACAAAGAAAAAAAGCATGAAATGTGCAGGTGCAAGTATGAAATTGTGGTTATGGTTTGAAGAAGAATTTCTCTGTGGTCTTTCTCTGTTCTGGAGTTGTTCCCATCGAAAAGGGTAAGCCCAAGTTTGCGGAGAAAGGGAATAGGAGCCCATGAAAACGTTCATCCATCTATCCATTATCTCTCTTACGCTATTTGCTTCTCCACTCTAACCAAATTGCCCAACTTGCAAATTATTACACGCCATCTCTTCCATTCTCCAAACGACCGCTTGTGAAAATTCCATACAACATGAGTGAAAATACGCAAGCGTATCATAGTACAAAAACTCGTTGTTCTTCGTGTGTTCTGAAAATGAGACACGGGAAAGTGAGAGTCGTCTCATCGTACAGCGAAATTCCTTCTTTGTCCTCTCTGGTTTGGTGTGGCTTGCTCCGCGGAGTGAAAAGCGGAGAAGAGAAATCATTAACGCCATAAAAATAATTCAATTCAATTCCCTCGTCGCATAACCGCACTCGTATCATTAGAGTGTCAACGGCCATACTGTGAAGTACAATGCACACGGATAGTACTACATTCAAGCACACAGGAGAGAACCAGACCAGAACAGCTTCAGTCCCATTTTCCCCAGTCAAAGAGTCGAGGTGACGTTGACAAAAGGGCTTACGAGTCGCCAGAGGGAAAATTAATAATGCCATCTTGAAAACTACATTTTGATTTAGTCGTCTCTGCCAGAATGTTCACATACAAGTCCTTTGTATACAATTCCTGTCTCATTCCGCCTTCCCTTATGACTCCTGTCGTCTTCTTCACACAAAACCTTCTTCAATCCCTTTCAGCTTTTCATGTGCAAGGACCACTGCTCACTGCTCCTACTGTCTTTTTTGGCATCTCTCACTTCTCTTCTTCTTCTTAAGCCATCCTTCCTTCCACAAAACCATATTTATTGCTGTTCTCAATTCCCTCTCCCATCTTATCATCGCATCTTTACAAAATCAATCCTTCATCAAATAAACATTTCCCTCAGTCTCAGCTTAAGCAAATTGAGCTCCTCTCAAACATCCTTAATCCATATTATTGAATCACATTCACATTCGTCTTTCCAACCTTCTCTAATTACAACCACTTAAAAAACGTAGCCGATAATTCCAGTTCGTATTATGCACTTGCGACTTGCACTTTATTGTATTTTCAATCCCAGCATCAATTTTCTGCTGCACGTGTCAACTTTTATAATAGAATGCATTGGATCATCCGTTAATCAGACGCTTCAAATGAATCTATAGATTCAAGAATTTGTCAATTGAAACAGTTTCACTTTCAAACAGCTGTCGACTTGCCCTTTGAATATCACATAAACTTGAAACGTAGCAAAAAAACTTTATAGTAGGATACAAGAAACTTTGAAGCATTGAGGTGTATACTGTATTGAAGCTTGTTCAAAATTCCAATAAAATGTTGATCAAAAGGTAGGATGAATAAATCGGAATATATTTTTTGGAAGGAATAAGTTTAGTCACTTGTTTTCTGCATTTGTGGGTAGCTGGGAAAATTTGGAGAGAGAAGGTAATGGATTTCTTATTGAACCTTGATACAATACTCTAAGATTGTATAACATTGCACTATTGGGAAACTTGAAAAGACGTCTATTGAAGTAGAAACCTAATCAGTCACAGAAAAGAACAGAAAGCTGTGATTGGGAGAAAAGAAAAAAGAACAGAAAGTGAAGACGAACTGTTTGTTTGCTCTAGCTCTGTGTGGTAGTAATAATACCCGCATTTTTTGTCTTTTTCGTCGTGTTCCTTAATTAGTTTTTTTGCTTAGCAGACTGCACAGAATTTGATAGAATAAATTTGCATGGCCTGCTTCTTTTCTTGTCTAATTCTGGGACTGTGTAGGTTATTTGAGGCAGGAAATATTATTGCGTAGAAGGAAGACAAAGGTGTACAATATTAATGAAGGCATACTCAAGGTGAAAGGGTTTGCAATCATTTGAAATTCTGAGGTAGTGCAAGAAAGAATGTCGGAGTGTGAAAACTGACTGCGGATAGGAAAAAGCTTATGCCTTAATACAAAAAGGTTTCCTTTCGGTAAGAAAGTGTAATACCTAGTAGGAAGTTTGTGGATATTATGATGATGAAGAGTCGCTTGGAAGTTAAAGGAAAAGAATCCCTCCAGAGTAATAAGTGAGTTTAGCTGCTCTTTGGGATAGGGAGTAGAGTTGCAACAGAGAGGAAAAGGTGAGCCATTTTTATTTTTACCATTTGAAAAAAGGAATTCATCGTGGCTGACTGGTTGGTAGTTATGAGGAGCACGTCCATGAAGTGTGAGAGAGAAAGAGAGGGAGAGAGACTCGTTTACCATTCATTCCATTCCATCTCATCTTGTCGGGACTGGAGCGTGACCACGAAGAAGAAGCAAAGTCGTCGTTTGAATGAGAGAGGATGGCGTCTTTGTGCCACTTCTAATGTGTGTCGAGTGCTCAGAGATGAGCCCAACAGCCCAAGTTTGACAAACCTCTCTGATCTACTCACCGCAAGCCGGCACATTCATACGACTCTTTGGTCACAGAACGAGATTCTTCCAGATTCTCTGTCTTCCAGACTTTGACTTAGTCACCTCTTTTGCTTTGCTTGTCCTCCTACTGTATGTAAAGTCATTTCCCATGTACTACTAAGTTAAGAGTACTACTACATTCCGACATTCCTCATTGCTTCACATTTGAACATGTGCTTGGCAGGTTGTCGCTTACTCCCCAAGCTTTTCCTCTCTCTCATCTTCCGCTTATCTGAACAGGTAATATCTGTGTAAATGTACTTTGACATTCTCATCAAGTGTCGCCATCAGGGTAATCTAAGTGCATGCGACATGGTCGCTCCTCGCTGCACTGATAAATGCTCTCAAGCACATTCGACGCTGGCTTGTAATAAGAAGAGGCTGTACCAGTACCAGAAAACCTCAAAACCTCTCGGCTTCCAGCGTTCACAAAGCCCACACGACACAGACAACCGTGGCCACTTGGGACCCCCTTGAATACGTTCACATTTGAATTCACACCAACCAAATGCTGTCTTGATCAGAATATTGAATGAAGAGCGCACCACACAGGAGATAAAGGCCAACGAGAATCAGATCTGCTAGTTAGCCTCCCAACTACCGTAGAAATCAGTGAACATCAGCACTACCGCAACTTACCCATTCCCACTATTATTGATACGATGACTTCCCACCACAGTAGTGATCAAGTGTAATTCTAATGTGGCAGTGGTTTCGGTCGTCTTTCCTTTCCTCTTCTACTTCTATACTCTCTTTCTCGCCATTCTTTGCTCATTTACGTCTTTTGTCTCATTCTCTTCTCCAAACTTGAGCAACTCCTTAAAATCGGGTTCTTAATAAACCTCCCTACCTCTTGTCTCCCTTTTAGTACGTCTCAATAGTCAATAAAGTGTAGTGCTTCCCATAAGAAACTTTGCCTTGAGAGAACTTCCAATTTGTGACAACACTAAAACCTCGTTTCCATATCCTTTCTTAGCGTTGTTGTGCTGTGTAATATTTCGGCATCTTTTAATTTACTGCTGGAATCAACCGTGAAAATCGACTTCGTAGTTAATATTATTAAAAACATGGCGGATCCTTCAACTCACTAATGTAGAAAACTTACTTTGCGAGTAGTAGATTTCGCTTTTGCTTTCATCCAGATCCAGGAGCGTCGTCGTTGATATGAATGCATGAACAACCAAAGAAGTCCACTGACTCGAATTCTTCTGGTAGTCGGGTCGTCGGTTGCAACTTTTCTTTGCCAGCAGGTTCTTAAGTAATGTTAATATTGAGCTAGTAGTGGTACTTGGTGGTACATATACTACACACAAACACACACACACTACATTTGGAAAGAGCCGAATAGTGTGCACCCTGTCGCTCTTGGCTTATTTTTACACCCTGTCCGCACACAGTCTCTCATGTTGAGCTGAGAGAGCACAGAGAAGAGAACTTTGAGTAGCGTTTGCCAAATTTGTAGTTGGTGAGATGTACTAAATCCATCGCTCCTGGGCATAATCAAATGCACAAGTTCATTTCCAAAAGCCAATGGGGAAAAATTATTATCTCATAGCAGAGCGGCATTACGATTCCGTTTGGGTAATTCACGAATGGCAATCACAATTTGTTGGTCTGACTCGCTTTTCCTTCTTTCCCTGCATTATGCAAATTAAGTAAAGATGGATTTCACTCAAGTAATTTAGAAAACCTGTTCCCAAGCGTCGATCTTCTCATAACATAAATGACAGCCGGTAAAATGAAGAAACGCTGCGCTGCGAATCGTATGATTCCGTTTTGGAAAATTAATAAAACCTACACAAAACTCATCTTCAAGCGCTTCTTCTTCTGCTGCGAAGAAACGGAAAAAAGTGACATGAGGCGAATGACGTACAAGTACAGGAATACTATATCAATTCATACAAGTCGGTTGTTTGCATACGGCATTTCTTTTTTATGGAAAAAACCTTATACAGTTATATGTACATGCAACACACAAGAATATCCTAATGTTGGATGACATCCAACCCATCCACGTCGTAGGAATGGACCTGCTGATTTAAATTCTCAGTTTGTATTCACTGTAAATTGCTTTTTCTCTCTGGTAAAGTAACCTATAGACGTCCTAATGATAAAGTGTGAAGGGAACATTGAAACGCTCCGTGAATTTTGTGTGGTATGTTGACACACGTCGTGAGAAATGCATATCTCCACTCCACACACACATCCACTCAAATGTTTGTTCACTAATTCTACTTTTCAGCTGAAATGTACTTACTCCATAGCCATAGCTTATTGTCCTAACACGCTTATTTATCTGCTCAGGTAAAATGAACTCAAAACTTGCAAAATCATAATAAACAAAAATTACAGAAGAGAAATATGGAGCAACACACAAGCTTTAACAGTTTGTAGTAAAAAAGAAGTTTGATGTTCTTCATACAGAATACTAAAAAACGGAAAAGTTGTTATACAGCGCACACAACGCGACGTTAGTATTCATCTCTACTTTGTGTATGATATTAAAACCTTTCTGAGGCATTTTTATCATAACTTTAAACTCAATATCCTTTCGACGGTTATAGAAATAAGAAGGACGCTTCGCATGAGTCGGGAACCGGGATGAGTCAAAGAGTGAATGTTTGTCTTCATCCGAACGACAATGTCATCAACACAACCAACTGTCTACGATTATCGTCCTCGTCACTACAGCACAGTTAAGTCCAGGAGGTACAATCTACGTCAACTAGCACACCGCTAAACTACCTCTACTCTTCAACTCTGCTCATTCAACTCCTACGTTTCGCACAGCGGGGCAACTATTTTGCATCTTTCGTCTCTTAACAATCCTCCAGACACATTACAAAGTTACCTACATTACATTACAGTGTATTACATTACATTACATTGTATTGCTCCGTGTTTCCTCTCCTTCAGGCAAAAAATAGTTCAAGCAGAAGAAGAAACGACAGCAGTATAAGTCCTTTCATTTCCGAGGAAACAACTTCAATCGACTCCATCTTCTAAAAAACAGAATTCGTAAAAAAATCCTAAAGTGCTTCCGTCCTTTTTTCATAATCATATAACATCGTTGTGTTAAATTCCTATACGGCTAACGCCAATATAAAGGCTCATGTCGCTGTATGCTTTACCTAACATTACAACTCACAAAGGACCCTTGTCCGAATTGAAAACCCAGCGCATCTTTTCAATAGTGAAGGAGATAAGTTGGCACTTTCAACTTGACATGTTGACAATTTCAAATGGTCATAACGTCATAAGAGTCTTTTGCTGAATGAGAGCGTATCTAGCGCCATCACGATTTTTATAAGGTTCGTGTTGAGAAAGTCACATGGATTCAATGGAATTGAAGAGTGTGAGCTTGTGAGTCATAAAAAACACGTTTAGTAGATCCCACAACTTAGAGTCGTTCTCGTACACATAAATTGTGCAGTAAAATTGTAACATTAACGTTTTTGTTCCAATTTTCAGAACATCAAATTCTAATGTTAGAGTTGTTTCATACGTTAATCAATATAGTATAAGTACTAATTGTTATTTTTACGAGAATTCTGAAACATTGTTATTGCAAACTTCGTATTGATGTAAACTCTTTTATATATGGTAGTAAAACGTAAACGATTGTGTGAACATTACCATAAGCTACTAATCGAGACTTTTAGCGAAGCGAGCGGTAGGAGTGATGATAACGCTGCGTGTGACTCGGAAATTGTGTTCTAGCACATGGTGGGGAATGAACGATTTTCTCATCTACATCATTTCCTTGAAGTTGTCTACGTCGTGGATGACACGGTGACTTTTCTTTGGTTTTGTGTGTGTACTAAGAAACTAATTTATGCATGACGGAGAAATAAGAAATTCTTGCATGACTTGTACAAAGTGCAGCGTACACGAGTAGTACGAAATGTACTTTGCTTTTTTCTTGATTCTCTTATCGAGAATACTACAACGTCGTTCTCATTGACCTTTGCCAGGCGCTTGCTTGTGCATGCCGCATTCGACACGACCTGACAGTTGACAGTATAGTAGAGCTAAGAGATATTGTCTTCTTGGCAGGTTCCTTTGTGCTGTTGGACATTGAATGCACTTGACTTGCTTCCTTTGTGAAGTTTCATATTCCCAATGGAAAAGGAAAACCATTATATACATCCAGTTCAGATTAATCCTTTTATGTACTCTGTGTCACTATATGCTTTCCTTCGCTCCCATTGCATGTCATATGCAGATGTTTCTCTCCCTTTTCAGTGCATAAACAATTTATTATATTGTGGCTCGGAAATCTTCTATTATTACAACACACACAGAAAGATCAAATCACCTAGAGTTGGCTGTGGTTAAATGTTTAGTTAAAATTGGAAACACTTTCTCTTGTACGACGTGAAGAAAGCATTGAGAGAGAAAGGAGGAATGTTGATGTTAGAAGAAGGACTTTAAAAGACCGTTTAAGGAAGCCACACGATCAAACTCAAACCTTACATGACATTTTATGCTCAATGGGGACTGTATTGTGAAAAAATGAGAGAGAATGTAAAGTCGTTTTTGTGGAGACGGAAGCGAAATGTCCCACATCAGAAGAGTCCAGCACAGCATGTAGTCGTCTTTCCAGAGGCAGAGACTTATTGCTCGCTATATATGCCGAAGTATAAAAAAGCACGTTGATAATACACAATTCAACACACAGGGACAGGGCACAGGCACAACAAACTCGTCTTCTCAAATACTACATACACAGCTGGCTACGACGACACAATGGATGAACAGTTCACACGACACAAACACACACCACGAGACACGAAGACTACGTTTTATATCTGTCCAGATGCGTACAGGAATGAAGGGAATCCATTGCAGAGCTTGTTGTTTGATGTTTGATGCTGTGGAGCTGCTTGCATTTTCCTGTCCCAAAGAAAACCTTGTGATCCGAATTGGGTAACGTGGGACAAAAGGAAGTCAATGAACAAGGAACATGTAAAATTCATATGTGGAAGTCATAGTGACATTTGCCACATGGAGAACAATCTCCCAGCAATGTAATTTGGTGAAATGGTCACCAAAAGTTGGATCAGTGGATAAGTACTTTCTACTTTGAGTCCTTTCTCAATTTTAACTCCCTATACGCTCACCATGTTCTTAATGTCTCAGAATGATACTTGTATGGTGCTCATTGTGAAACCTTAACATATGCCCTATGACCAATGGCAAGTAGGAACCGTGACATTTAAACTCATTCCTGTTACCTTTCCTTTGCTCCCAAACTATAAACGTGTATATATAGTAAGTTTCGTGCACTTGGATGACTTCATTCTGACTTCTTTGACAGGCAAGACTGGCACATTGGGCATTTTCCTTCAAGAGTCTGAAGGTTCCTTTTGTGAAATTTCTTACTTAGAATTACAACTTTGGGAACATACTAGAGAATTTAGTACGTAATAATGTAATAGTATTACCCTAATGTATAGAAAACGTACAGTAACTTTAATATTGTAACGAACGTAATGCCTATTAAATTCCTGACGCATGTGGAATAATTTGGATTCTTTTCATTACGAAATGAAAATACAATAATAATGGAATTAACTTTAGCAACCAAGGTTTGAAGTTTTCTTTGGCATCATCACTATTATTAACATCAGTAATCTTTATATTCCTTTAACGATTTCTTTAGAATTTGAAAGCATAGTACATATAGTAGAATTGTACAATGTGAAACTACTTTGAAATAGGCACAGACGTTATGCATTGATTTTATTCTATTCTGACATCATTATTCTCTAGGAGAATAAAGCGAACATAAAAAAGAGGCCACTGCGCAAAAGTAAGTGAAATATTGATGCTGTTGTTGGAAGAAGAAGCTCATTAATTCTTGGACAAATATCATGTTATGACAATATCACGTGTGCGCCCCAAGTAATTGACGTGACAGGTAACAAAGGAAGAAGACATAGAACCCACAATGGTGACGGTGACTGGTGACGGTGACTGGTGACACATATCACGTACAGTTTGCGTTCTCTCTTGGTTTGGTTTGGATCATTGCATTGTCAAGAATTGAATAGAGACACAAGCAAGAAAGACAAGGCTTGGCCTCATCCTCCAAAGAAAAGAGACAACGAAACGTCAACAGTGACAACTTTGGATATTTGTGTCCCATCGTTAGCAACGAGTCCAATGGAGCTTGAAAGGCTTCATTGTGAATGAGGGAAAAGGCTTCTAAAAGCAAACTCGTCACCTTTGAACGATTTGAAGTTGACATCAGAAAAGAGTCTTCTCCTTGATTCTGGACCGTTCCTGAATTGAACAGAGAGAAGAGAAAGAAAGGAAGAAAGACGAGACGAGAAGAGACGAGAAGAAGTCACATGTCTTTCCATAATGTAAACCATACAGGACTATGCGTCTCTTATTTCCACTTCTTCTCTCTTGTCTGCCTCTTTACCGCAGAAAGAAAGACCTCACCAAATATTTTGAAGAAAGGAGAAAAGAAACGCAGTATAGAGTTTGTAATCCAACTTTCTTCAAGCTCTCCTCTAGTTCTGTCTCTTCATTCTTCCAATGGGTTGTCTTGACTTTCCTAGCCTCTCCAGTGTTCATTGCACGTGAAGAACTCTCCGTTATCCACAGCCCTACGTGGGGAAACTTGAAGAGGAACTGTCTCAACCGTCGGGTTGGCTGTCCTCGTCTCAAGTCTTTATCTATTGCACACGTCAATCAGAGTCCACCAACAGTCCTATAGCAAGTCAATTTAAAAATATTCAAAATGTAGTACACAATCAAGCATCATTCAAATCGCGTCTCGTTTGAATATTCTCAATCATTTTGGTCTTCACTTCTTCGGTCTGAAAACGGAAATTCATAATTTCATTTATCTTGTGGAAACCGCTGCGTCGCTGTCGTTCACATTTGGACTCGGATGTTTAGTACAGTGCCACAAAAGACATTTTATCCCACTCTCACTCTCCGACTTTCTCCATTGACGTAAGCAAAGGATAATAATAGTTCCAACGTATATTAGTTCTGCTTGCTTCCATAATAAGAATATCATATCATATTCATATAAACTTTGGTTAGCAAAAGGGGTATAATGCAGAAAATGTGCTGTCCGATTTTGTTGTTTGTTCATGTAATGTCCAAACAATTTGTGAGCTGAAGAAATATTTGTGTGGAACCACTCTCACGTGGGGAAGGAGAGGGTTTGGAGAAGGAATTTGGAGATAAACAAATATTTTCGTGAAGCTAGTTACTAGGAATGGCAGGTGATAGCTCATAGTGATGCTTAAGATGAGATTGGAAAGCTTGGTTGGAAGGAAGTCTTTGGAGCCACGACCCAACAAGAGCATACATGCACTGCGACAGGGAGTAATAGAAAGTGAGAAAGACAGAAAACGGTTTGCACTGAAATGGAGTGAAGCGAACGGTGAAAGCGGATCGATGCCGGAGCACCTTCACACGGGTCGGTTCCGTGTCGACCCCACTTAACTTCCTCTACAACTCGTCTGGATTTCTTGAGCAACCCAACTAGCTGGGGAGTGCAATGGGAATATTCATTGGGTCCTATGCGATTACAACATAAAGATGCACTGACAGAGCGGCTTTGATTCAAACGCGTCCGTAGTGAAAACGCAGTACAAATTCCATGTGCCATGGTGTCTTTGAAACTCTGACACGTCTGAGAGCTCGAGTTTTTTTTATACTTGTGAAAGGAAAATCTGGGTAAAACGACGATGACAGATTCGTACACATTCAGTTCTATCGCAAAGTATCATTCTCTTTGAACGTTGCTTTCTCTCTCTCACGAGCAAGAAGTAGGGAAAAAGAAGAATGTACGACTACAGGCGTCTGAGGTATTTACTTGACGACGCTTCCACTTACTCGGCTTTTGGTTGGAGAGAAAGTGACAGACGGCCTCGTCAGTCTCAAAGAAAGGGACTTTGGCACCAGAGAGAAAAAATGCCAGAGCTGGGTAAT
>JABASF010001068.1:0-27028 GCA_019776145.1 Harlomillsia oculata
GCATGCTCATGCTTCCCAAATTGCCACTACAGAAAACAGGACAGAGAAAAGCAAAATTGTAATGCTATTTTGTATAATCATACCAATACAAACTTTTAAAGTAAGATTTTAAAAAACGATTGTTCATGGACATCAATTTTAGTTTTTAATTTTCAATTAAAATTACTAACGGAATTACTAAAAAGGAGGACTATTCGGAAAATTTTCTTTAGCATGAAATATTTGGTATAGAAAATATAGAAACACCTTTCTGAAAACACCAGAGCAGACTATTTGAAAAAAGTCATATCGGAGCTGTTTTATTTTGACGTTTTTCCCTTGTCGTTTAGAAGTAAGAGATGTGAACTTGAATGTGGACTTTCTGAAAAGAGAGGGAATTTAATTTGGATCTACTGTGTTTTTGTTGCTGCTTCTTGTGCACTTGTTGTCATCTCTTGTGTCTTGTTACTATCATTCTCCGTGTTGTGTTTTCATACAAGTTGAGGGATGCTTCCCTTAAGCCCGTGGTATTACACAGGAAAACTTTTTAATTAAAGAGACTACGGGTCATAATGGCAGCCTAGGGTGGGACATTACAGGTAATTTATTGAATCCATTTAGACTTATCGCACAGCCAGGAGGATTAGGGACGTCGTTCATACACCTAAGGCAAGGGAAAAAGACTTTGGGATTACTTCGTCCTGAGTCTCGCTGCTATGAGACATTACACGAGACGTTACATATCCTAAGAGCTACTGCTTCAACTTTAGGCTATTAAGTAACAGGCTTTGTCCAAAAAGCTTGGCTGCAAATGCAATGTTGCAGGTAGACTTTTTGAGACTTTTAGTATACGCTGCATGTATATTATATCTTACATTTCTTATATCAAGTTGATAGTGGAGAGAAACATTCTCTCATGTAATGTTATGGGATGTAGAAAAGACTTCGTTCATAAAGCGAGGGAGCAAAATGAACTTGTAGCCTGCTCAAATGTAGGCGATGAGAAGTGACTATGGAGAAATTCTGGAGATTCTCTCTGTATATCTCATGAGATAGAGCACACAGTACCTTTATTGCTTTACATTACATTAAGTTTTATATATTTGATCAAGATTCCAGATAGATATTGTCTATGAGTCTTTTCGCTTGGGTCAATTTGGTCTGCTTTGGTCCTTGTGTTCTCTTTATTTGTACAAGCCGTAGTGTTGGGATTGGTCATTGGAGAAAATGCAGTAGTGAAGGTATATAAGACTCTAATATGCATAAATAAAGATGGGCTTTAATATTAAATAGGCACTTTTCGAGCTGAGGAGGAAGTCCGTAGGAATTCTTATATATCTTTGAAGAAGTAAATGGATGAAAGGAGGACTCTTGGGCTGGCACAATCACGAACAATGGAAATTTCCTAAAGAAAAGCCATACTACGTTGTACTACAAAACTAAAACTACTATTCAAAATGTTCATAGTTTTGCTCCTTCGTTCTTCTAAGTCGTTTGGTAGCAAGTGCATGCATTTTGTAGTGCAGAAATAGCTTTTTAGGCCATTGTTGCGCTAATGAAATAGAAAAGTGTCCCGTGTTTGGAAAGGGAATGAGAAAAGGGTCAGAACAGAAATGGATCACGGAAACGGAACATTTAGATGTGAATCTCGGAAGGAGAGTGGAGCACCCCTGCTGTTGACTCATGCTTTTTGTGCATACTTTTCTAAACCAGAATGAGTTTTCATTACGTGATAATTCCTGAACTGGTTTTTTAAAAAAGAATGTCTGTATATTGATAAAACTTGGAAGGAAAAAGGATAATGTTTTTTGTGAGTTTTAGTGCAATGAAAACACATCCACAGTGGTCCACATCAATTTTTGCAGGAGAATGTTTTTTTAATGTGTAGAGAGAAATTGTATTAGAAAAATGTTGAAGAGTGTAAAATGTATAAATGTCGGGATTGCATGCGATGGTGCATGTGGATTAGTAGCAGTGTGAGTTACTCTCGTAATGTTGTGTCACGAAGTTATGTGAGTATTTGAAACGTGTGACTACTGAAAGGGATTTGGTGATGGAAAACGAGATAAGGGAAAATTTTCAGTTGTATACAGGAGATGAATAGGGCGATCATAAGATGCATTTGTGTGCACAAGGAGTTGCTACTACTAGCCATTTGCCATGGCATAAGTGGCAAGAGTATGAGCCACAAAATGAAAACTTGATCTGTTTTGAAGACGAGCTGGAGACAGCGAGACATTGGCATTGTTGGCTGACATTGAACGTGAATTTCGCCTTGATCGCAATTTCTCGGCATGAGCTCAGCCATCCGTACGTCAAGAGCTCGCATTGGTGTTGTGTGCCGTCAACTTTTCAAGAAGACTCGAAGCCAAGTCACACCACACATAAAATGTAATAAAGTGTAATAAACTCCAAAGGACTAGACAGCTTTGCGACGACAGCTACACATGCAATAAGAAAAAAGACAGGGCAGTCACATCACCACTTCTTTTCCAAACAACTTTCGACCTTTATGGAAGAAGGAGAAGAAGACGAAAGAAAGAAAATCCTATAACCCTAGCCCTAACCCTTTTATTCCCAGAATACTTTATAATGTTATGTTATAGTAAGTTTTGTTATTCACATTCTCATCTCAAACCGTTCGTGCATCCCAAACGAAGCTCACGCTCCATGTGCTGTATTGTAACTTGTAACATCTTTTTTGCATCGTACCATTTCCAATTTAAATTAGCTATGAATTGAACGAGGTGCTGGACTAACTAGGCAAACTAGGAGGAAAGTCGTGTCGTGGGATGGGCTACATTCGAACACACCACAACATGCCGAAGACAATTTTCAAGACGGTGAAACGTCCAAGAGTAATTTAATTAAGAGCACTTGAGCTTCAAATAAACTAGACGTTCTAATGAGCCGAAGTGTACAAGTTGACTCACGAGTTTAACAAGATTACGACGTTAGCGGATGTCAACACACTTAAGACTGGTAATTCAATAAACGTCTCTGAAGAAGAAGACCTTTGAGCTACTCGTTCAAAATAAAGTGTTGACGAGCCCGTGCTCGTGCACTAATTCCTTGTCTCCAAAATATTTCCCTCGTCGGAAACAAGTCGAATTGAAGTATAGGTTCAAAATGTTTTTTTAGAAGCATGCAAAAATTCTAGGCTGACTTTACATGATAATTTAGGGAACAGTGGGTTCAATAAATATAACTACAATCGTGTTGTTCCGTGCTTATCTAAAAGTCAATGTATTGCAGGGCTGTATCAGCAGTTTAGGGTTTGTTCTATTTTGTACCTCCCAAGAGTGGAAACGCAAGGAAAGGTGTGTTTGGGTGCCACCCCTTTGAAACCAGTCCCACGAGAATGCCCGGTGCCCATCTTGAAAATGGTTGGCAATTAGAAAAACGCTAATGTTTCAAGCTCGCCCGTAATGGGCAAAAGATCTTTGAAACGTCATGCTGGAAAGGTAGTCTGATGAGTGCAATGAAAGGAGTCTCACAAGTCGTCCAACCACTTGCATGCTCCTAAGTTACGAATCTCCTCCAGTCGTTTTCAAAAGTCAAAAGTTGGTTCAATGAGCAAACTAATGGGCTCTTCAATGGCTTCACTTGGAGATTGACTATGACTTGGCATGCCAGTGGGAAATGAGCTATCTAAATCAGTCACCTGGAGACTGAGCAATAGACCAAGTGTCTAATGGCTAACTGCTTTCAGACGACTTCATGAATGCACAAGTTGATTTGTCGAAACATTTTTGGACGCAAATTATTTCGTTGTCCATTTCGAATGGCAGTTTCAAGTCTCTACAAACTTGTCCTGGTATCCTTCCAGAATTGACTATGCCATACAACCAGCGGTTTTTAGGTGTGTTTTGTCGTTGTTATTCACTTGAAATCCTGCTTTGTGTACTACCACTACTATAATAACGAATTACCTATGAGCAAGCGTCAAACTGAATTGTTTGCAAACAACTTGAAAGAATGAGCATTACGAACATTGAGAATTTGACTTTCGGCCTCAATTTACTATATACTCTTGCATACAAAGTACCCAAGTCCGAAACAACAGATGTGAGTTTCGTGTGCAATTTAGCCACTTGCAAATCTGTTTTAGAGATGAGTTTGTGAGTTTGAAGCGAATTTATTTTTATGATTATGATTGTTTCAAATGTTTTCCTTTCAAGATTCACGCGTGCTACAACATATAAAACCCAACATTGTTATATTACGCACACACTGTTCGACTTGTAGTTGTTAGGCGAAGTAATACTTGATGTTTCTTTAACTTTATAATAAAAGCGAAACAAACCCTTTTGAATGGTTGTGCCCCTGCGAATTTTATCTGTGTCTCAGGGCAACTTTATTTGCTCTCTTGAACTAGCCAGCATTCATTACGACCATTACGAATGACTAAAGGGAAAAAACCGGTTTCGTCTTGTGACTGGCCCTTTGAAACACAGAGAGTTTTACGTTTTTAACGTTCCATTCTTCACAGGCGCAAATAGCCAAATAGTAATCATGATTATATGCGCGAAGAAGTAAGCTCCGGGCTGAAAAATAAATTGAGTTTGCACGAGTTCTGTGTTCCAATCTGTCCAGTACGTAGACTCATTGAAAAGGATTTTACAGTAGGTGTTGTAGAGGTATAAAGTGACTAGACCATTTCGAATGACATGGGATGATGCGATATGATTACGTCGAGAGTGGCAATAACGCCCCAAATACAGCACTCTTCAGTAATGAATGAGTCCACTTTCTTATTCCTTTCTGACCAACGCAACAATTTTACTACTCTGTAACAACGAAACGTGATGGGATATGATTGTGATGTGATGTGAAGGATTTTTCTCATTTTAATTCTCATTTACCTTCTTCTTGTGTGTCTCCTAATAAAAAACAAGTCTATGCAGTTTGCAGTACCTTGAGGTTG
This sequence comes from Harlomillsia oculata, assembly GCA_019776145.1. Taxonomy (NCBI): domain Eukaryota; kingdom Metazoa; phylum Arthropoda; class Collembola; order Entomobryomorpha; family Oncopoduridae; genus Harlomillsia; species Harlomillsia oculata. The sequence goes on from JABASF010001068.1 coordinate 4,907, forward strand.
AGACTTGAGAGTACATTTTTCCAAATGCCAGGCGTTTGGCAAGCAAACTATAGTAAACACCTCCAAACTCCATACTTTTATAACCTGAAAGAGATCTGTTTCATTTTGCATTACAACCTGTCACAAAGTGGAAATACCTCATCAACGTAATTCACATTACCTTTTTAAGAGAATCCGCTAAAAACGATGATCGTTCACATTAAACTGCTAATGGACCCGATTAGGGAATCAAGAGAACCCTTTTTCATGATTAAAGTGAACACCGCACCATTTACCATAACAGGCGAAAATCACACTTTTATAGCACTACAAAGCACGGCTATTATTTTGTTTCAAGGAACTTTTGATTGTTGCACGCAGCGGAAATGAGGTAAATGGACGTGATAACACTCACACACTATAACTTATCTAACATTGAAATGATTTTTTAATGCGCAAATGGACAGGTAATGTATCACAAATTTTTTTCAAACGTGCTTCATCCACTTAAAAAATAGATAGTTTTTATTCTGATAACAAAACTTGAAAATTTAATTTATAGTGATATTACAATTGTACACTTAGTCGTCTGTTAGTAATTTTGGCTGCACGTGGTTGAACTTGTGATCTCCACTGAATTTCACTGCAAACTGTTGAGCAGCAGGATGAAACTCAGTTCCAAAAAATGTCATCTTGGTGGTCGTCTTTGGTCATTTCTTCCTAGAAAAATGCATAAAAAAGAGCACAGAAAAAATTGTCATAAAATTTTTTCCAATCCCTGACCACTACAATTGGAACTGCAGTATACAGTGTAAAATGTGTATACATAGTACAAAAGTAATGACGATAGTTAAAAGCGTGTTCGATTTTTTTGCTCGTTCTAAATCGTTTCTTCTGAAAAGGGGTTCTCTGGAGAGCTTGACAAGAAAAAAATCTAAGATGCTAGTATTGGTTTTACGTTCTGGGACATTGCTTTTGTAACACTTAAAAAGGCTCTATAACTTTTTTATCTTCGGGTGCAGGAAGGATGAATCATAAAACATTATGGCGGAGCGGTCACCCTTTCCTTTTCATTTCAATGAGCTGAAGATTGTGACTTGTGTTGTGAGGATCACACAGCATTCAAGGAATTCCTCAAACCTTCTGAGCCAAAACTGACTTTAGGATGTATTAATCGTATTAGCACTTTAAATACCGTTACGCCTACGCCCCGGATTTTGATGTAACTTACATGTTACATCAATTTTACTCAATTCGGTTTATTATTCTTAACTAAAATCTTTTAATTAGAAAATTAGTAACATTAGAAACAGAATACAATTTTAGTGATGGTTGACGTCATAACCAGACAGGTTCACAGTTTACCTTGAATATTTCTTGTTGTATTGTAATTGTAATACACATAGCATATATAATTAAGTGCGCAAATCATAAAATACCATTAAGGGTAAACTTATTGCATGGGACAAGGACGAATGAATATTAAACAAATAACAAATAAACGAGGAACATCAAGCTACCTTTTTTACTCACACTTCATGCAATTAATTTCCTTTGTAATAATTAATATGCCCACGCATGGATTATTATCATTGCAGTTGCAGCACAACTATATTTTAATTGCGCATTAGTCTTTACACATGGAAAACTTCGCACAATGAGCTGCTCGGTATTATTATTGAGTTACAAAAAATGCTATGATAATCATAAAATGTACAAAAAATAATGCATTCTTCCTGTTGTTCAGTTCATACGACTCGGTCTGAAGAAAAATATTAGTAGATAACGATTATAAGAAACGAGATCGTCTGATATTAACTAAGGATATGATGACCATACACCAGTTAGTTGTCAGTTGGGTAGAAAGACATTAGATGAGATTGTATTTATTTCAAAGACCGCTTTCGTCTTGTGGTTCAAAAGAATTTTAAATTGAATGTTTCATGTCGTTGTGGCCACGTGGACTTGTCCAATGTGTAATGTCAATGTCTCCAAATTTACAGGTCGTTCTGTTGTAATTTAATGCAAATGACTGTCACTGTTGTCATGAAACAAAAGAGGGCAGAGAACAGTGAAGAGTATTTTTTACCATACACAATTACTTTGTCCATGTCCAGATGCTAAGAAGACAAATACTATTTAGTTCCATTAAGGTTTTTAGTTTTAGTCCAACTGAAGATTTGAAATGGTCATTGTGTTGCTGTTCCTTGAGATTTTGGGCTTGTCGTAATTTGTTATGGAGTCTCTCGACTCAGCCTCTTATTCTGCATTCTTATGGGTAATGTGCAATTTGAGGCGTATTTCATTTTCACTTTAGAGAAATATTATATGCAGGAATGGCAGTTAGTTAGAAACAGGATGGTTCAATTCACTCAACACAAAAGCAAAAGAGAAGCGGAGAAGAGCTCAAGAGTTTTTTCAAGAATAATACTAAAAGGGAAAGAATGGATGGCTACGGCAATGGTTGCCCATTCCAAAAGTGACTTCCCTGTCTCTGAATGAAGTTGGGAAAAAGTTGTGCCATTTCAATAAATTTGTACTCCATTCTGTTTTTTCCGTTGGCCGTCAGTTGCATCTTGACATGAACGATGCACCATGAAGCATGACACAGTCTCGTATTTCTGGATCTTTTGCCCATCTCCAAAAGAAAGCCCATTTGGTGTACTTGCAGTCGTCCAGTCCATCCAAAATTCCGTGCATCTTACTATAATACAAAACACAATCGCAATCGTTAACTTTGAATTAAAATATGGAATTAATAACGTTCTATGTATATAACATTCAATTAACTACTGCTAACGTTAGCCTTTTTGACAATTTATTGTACGTTGTATTACTTTGTATATTCATTCACCCAAACAAATCGTACTGTTTAATGTATAATTTGCGACGTATTCACCCGTTTAAGGAAACGACTCGTCTAACCTTTCATGCAACGGAAGTTCTTAACTGTAAGCTGCAGCTGCAGTTGCCGGAAAAGCAATGATAGCAATTTTAACACGACAAAGTCCTGATGTCATCAATGTATAAATGCGATGCAGCTTGTAAAGTGCAAAGTGCAATTGTGCACACTTTCCTGCGAAAATGCAGTGCAATAGTATAAGTTGTGCTAGCTGTTGGCTGCTAATGTGCTAATGCAATGCATCACATTTCACATTGTCACAATGTAATTGTGTTCGTTCACGAAAATGCTGACGTTGCACAACTATGTACAATGCGATGCGAATGAATTCCGTATTTTAAACCTAATTTTCTGTAATGTAAAACATTTAATAAAATGCCGTTCAAATTGTCGTAGTCATTTAATTCATAAAGAATTTAAGTGATTGTTTGTGTATCAGATTGATATCGCCGTTCAGTCGTTGTCTGTTTAGTGAATAGTGAATAGTGCTATCAAATAAATAATATGCTTAATAATATTAAAAGTGCATAAGATGACGCATCAGCATCAGTCATAGCCTTCAAAATTCTCATGCTTATGAATTTGAATGAGCATTAACAATGTAATTGTGTTCGTTCACGAAAATGCTGACGTTGCACAACTATGTACAATGCGATGCGAATGAATTCCGTATTTTAAACCTAATTTTCTGTAATGTAAAATATTTAATAAAATGCCGTTCAAATTGTCGTCGTCATTTAATTCATAAAGAATTTAAGTGATTGTTTGTGTATCAGATTTATATGACAGGATACCGCGGTTGAGTCGTTGTCTGTTTTGCAGGTTTCGGGAATAGTGAATAGTGCTATCAAATAAATAATATTAAAATTGCATAAGATGACGCATCAGCATCAGTCATAGCCTTCAAAATTCTCATGCTTATGAATTTGAATGAGCATTATCATTTAGAACTTACAAGGTAGAGAGAGGTACTTCAAGTTTAACTAATAATGAAGTCGAGAAAAACGCTCGGTTTTTGGATGTGTGAGTTTACGAAGGGAAATAAAGAGAGTTGTGATCTTGTGATGATGATTCCATGGTGGAAATAATGTAATACAATGGCTGCTACAATGGCTGCTCTTCAGCTGATTCGCCCTAGAGCAATTGTTTGTCCTGACTGTTTCTCTCTCTCGACTGTTTCTTACGTGGGTAGAAATGAGAAGAGAACTGAAAAAAATGTGATATGCTGCCATCATATGATAATGCGTATAGCCATAATAATATAATAATAATATTCCAAAAGGGGCTGCCTGGTTGGAGTTGACTAGACTTGACATGACATGCCATGAAGATGAGCAGGATCCCATGTTTGAATGGTTATTGCCGTGTACACGCATCCACTTATTCTCATTCTATGACTCGTCCAATGGGCTCTAATGGTACGACGGCAAGAGAGCGAGTATAGTCCAAAAGTCAGATTTGTATGCAATCGGCCTACCTGACTCTCCTTCTTGCTGAGGAGGTGAGGTTGTAAGTCAAGTCAACTTTGGTTTCATCTTCTTCTTTTCGATTCTCCATTCTTATGCTGTACAACAGTACAACTTCAAGTCTCTTCCTTGGGTTTCCATTCCATCCCTCGCCTCAACTCACATGCCAGAACACAATTTTTTGGGGAGGAGACCATCTGACAGCGGACAAGTCCAACGAGAAACTCTCTCAGAGAAAAGAAAGAAAAAGAAAAGAAGAAAGAACACGAGAGGCATTTCTAACTGCTACAAGACAGACAGCTTAGACCCGTCTCACCATCACCATGTCCAAAAAGTCTTCTTCCTATCCATGTGTCTATCCAATTAATTAGTACCATCACCATCATAACCCCAGACATTGTAAAGCTCGTACTAATTCCTTAATTGTTTATTTTTAGTAGGATGTTAGATACTTTAGGATTTAATTTAGTACCTACGTTTAATATACAATCCTGTAGTCTTATAAAGTGATTACAAAATAAAAGGGGTGACATTATTGTATTGCAGATTTTAGAAGCACGCCGTGCATTTATATAGACTAGCGGTTAATAAAGATGGAATATGTAACATTATATAGGTTAGTAAGTTAGTAGTTAGTATTATAAACCGCCGAGTAGGATTGTCGGACTATCCGACATCGGACATCGAAGTAATCGGGCTAATCGAACTGAATGATGAATGGAATCCAATCATTAATTAAATCATATATCATAAATTATTGATAAAATAAAAGTGCGAAATATATACTATACTATTCTTGTATGGATTGTTTGCGTCTTTATTTTTGGTGAAATAATCATGATGTTTCCTCAAAAAAGCCTAGTCGAAATATGATTTCGAATTCGAATCACAGGCAAAAAACGACAGAAAGACCTTCCATTTTTGGAGTCCAGAAATGCTGTAGTTACTACATTATTAGTTAGAAGTTGAAGTTGAAAATGTAACCAACGCCCCAACCCCCACGTTTCCTCCGCCCAAGCTAACTTATAAGTCTTCCCAAGCCCATCACCATTATGATTACTTACTGTTATGACCATACGCATGCATAGCAGCCCATCTCATCTCTGTAAAGTGCAGCAGACAAAAAAATTTGTAATACATTGTAATAATAATGGGCCGTTTTGGTATGCCCAATGTTCCATGGATGAAACGCCTCCTTGGAGAAAAAACGAAAGGAGACTAGGAGACTTGTTCTTATTATAACAATGAACGAGCGTGCATGCGATGTGTTCTTTGTTGCTTTTTGAATAAGGTTTTTCTTTCCTCGATTTTTCCTTGCAAGGAAAAGGCAGAAGCGGTAAGACAAGTCTCATCTCATTTCATGGAGCGGTACGAAAACCGCAGCGGTGTGGCTCGTAAATTTCCACCGACTAATTTCAGTGTAATGCGCTACAACACATAAAAATGCGATGGATGATCATTCTACAGAATGAACAATGTGCTACATTACGAAGAAACGGCAGGTTTTATGATGAAGCACTACAAAATTTTCTAACCAACTTTCGTTTCATCTAATTCTAAACACATGGAGCCATTTCTTTTTTCAACTTTAGCCGTCGTCCTCGTCGGCAGCCTGTCTTTAAAGACACATCCGGTCCTATTCGCTTTTCTTTTTGTGGCCTTGTGTCCCATGGCGAGACGAGTGGTAAAAGCCCATTATCATTAGGCTCATTATTATTGTTATTAGAGTCTGCGGCTGGTACATGTGTTTCAAGAGAATAATTGACACTGTTACACTGAAACTCCGAAACGGAGTCGGGAGCGCCTCTTCTCATCCTTTCTCGAAATCCTTTCATCCTGTATCCCTTTTCAACCCTGGAATGTACAATACTGCATCTTAAAAAAAAGAAAATGGAAAATCAGGTGTCTAACAGCATTTCTAATATAAACAAAACAAATTATCTTCTAAAAATACATCATTTAACAAGTTACTTTAATCGTTTTGCTATCCAAGATATATTCAATCTAGACGATTGAGAAAGCGATGTATATGTCATGCATTGAAAATGATAATTAAACAGGCGTTGAATATTTTATTTTAGATGCACCATAAAAGATATAAAATGGGTTTTAATTATGTACAGATAATCTTTCTAAATAATGATTCTATACGTCCAGTCGAATAAGATTAAAGACACCCGTGGAGCACAATCGACAAAAATGTTTAAGACTTGACTTTATCTAACAAGATTGATTTTTTTCTGAAGAATTTCTTTTTTAAATGAATTTGAATTGGAGTTCTTAAGACGACTTTTAAAAGGGATGATGAGAGTTGATCGAGGGTTCACAGCATGAAATGAATAGACCATTACAAACTACATTGGATTAGTTTTAGAGTTTTTGCCGCATCCACTCACTAAATTGAGACAAGTCTTTGTGTCGGCATGACTCAAAGCTGTGCTGCAATAGTTGCTTGTTGTGATTTGCAACGCACACTGGTTTCCAAAGGTGTAGAATGGATGACTCTTTGAGACGATGTCGACGCTGAGTCAGTGAAGTTTTTCTCGTGTCCCTGTCGTCATTTTTTGAACAAAATTGAGTTGTACACCATTTTCTTTCTCATTCCTTCTTCCCTCCACACAAACACACATGTATCCACCTCATCGGATCGAATTACAACAGTGCCATTCCTTATGAGATGGAACTCGTTTTTCGTTTACTCTCCAACAAAAAGATGGTCCATCAGCCCATTTACATAATGTACAAGGTTTTTTCATGTGAATGTGAAGGAAGAGACCTCATCAATTTATTGAATATGTGTCCAGACATGAACATGGCAAAGGGCTTATTGATCGCTAATTGAGTAGATGCTTCACGTTTTGCTTCCCTATTTTACAAGATGCACACCTTTTTCCATGATTATAAACTGAATTGAAATCTTTCTTGATGATCAGGAGAAGAAGAGTTTGATTAAAATTAATCTTTAAATTACGTCAATGTCACTTTTCGTCAATTAAAGAAGTCTAGCAATCTTTGCTTCTGAAAGTATAAAAATCTCATTAGACACTTTAATTGGCTCCTAATTTATGTAAATTGATTTGCAATTGTACCAAATGGACTAACATATCTTTGATTACTTGTGGAATCTGGACCATTTTAGATAATGGCATGCCTCGAAGGTTAACGTGGGAATTTCTTTATCCTTCGCCGAGGTTTGCATTTCCAGACACACGAACACATCAGCAACGTCCATTACGTCGCATTTTATGTGGAATTGTTCAAAACTATAGGCTTGTCATTTCAGAACAATACAATTTAAAACAAAACGACAATTTTGCTAGAATGTTTTCTGTGTGAAGTCAAATGGGTTTGCATTGCATGCTAAGACCGACGACCCACCCAATGGTTAGTGAGAAAACTCCTACACTGACATTGTATGGTTGTCTCGGCTGAGAAAAGTGGTCGTTTGAGCGTTGCTCATGGAAGAAGAAGGGAGGAAGGGAAGATAAAAGCTGCTGAGTGGATCTGCTGCAAAGATGACTGGATGGAGGAGAGTTTTGGCTTTGAAAATCTCTGGAAACCACATTTGAAAGTCTGTGGAAAGTTTGGGTTTGCCACAAGAAGGAGATCATGGAAGGATCATGCCTTCCAGCCCACAGCCCGTAACTCATTCACAAATGACAAGTCTCATGAAAGATTACACCTGAAGATAAGGAGCCCATCGAGCTAAAGCTTAACATTACGCTTGACAAGGATAATGCCACATCTCAAGCAGGGATTTTTTCCCTTTTTACTATATAATACGTTAGTAACGTGTACTACTCATGCTTTTCTGAAAAATGATGATGCTCGTAGTATTCACGTTGATAATATTAAAAGACGAAGAAATAAGCATATACACTAGTCGAAAATTGTTGTAATAATCGTATGCGCATTTGCCGTGATGTGATACGGGTGTGCAATGGTCATATTACTCCCAGGAGCAGAGAACACAAGGCAGGATAATGCGTGATACAACAAGATGATAATTTCTCTTCAAAAACCCGTATGTTTGTACACACACACTTGGATCATAATGGAATGACTATGAGTTTCATGGGCTGAGTTTGCTCGTAGGTAGAAATTTATGCGTGGGCTTCTAATAAAAGATGCATTTTGTGATTGCATTGTTAGCTCCATTATCTCCACCTTCAATGTGTGCTGTAGACATAAGGTTTACGAGCATAATATAATATTCGGGACTTGAGACTACGCCACAACGGAGCAGATGAGTAAGTCTTTTTCGTGGAGTGTAAGTCATGCAGTGTTATTTGCATGAACGACGAATCACCAGAAAACAACAATAATCCTTTACAATGGAGCAAATAGGTTCAATACAACATGTCATGTATTATAGTAATGTGCACTGCACTGCACTACAAAGGCAATCTTCATGGCCATGAAGACGAAAAAACATCATAGCATCTCATCCATCGTTCTTGTCTGCCTCCCTGTGGGACTTATGCCATAATTTCATCTTTTTCTTACAACATTCAAATCCTTTTGGACTCTCTGGTCGAGTTTACTGATACGTATGCAAATCATGATATAATATCATTGTACAGGCTACACAGACTTGGCGTGATAAAACTCTATTATATTTATGCCAATCTGCTCCTCCTGATGAGTTCTTTTTCACTCACAGCAATCACATTCAAACAACTAATCTTCCCCTACACATGCACACAGAATACTTTTGATTTATGCTTATAAATGTCATTCCCAAGTTTTCGGTCACGTCTTGAGGAGAATCTTTTGTTACCGTAATTGTATACCGATTAAAAATTATTATTAAGTATTATTTTTATACACCCAAACGTTCATATTAAAAGTTCGAGTAGCAGTCTTCGATTCCGCGAATTTGGATGGTTGAATCTAGTCAGAGTCAGAGTCAAGTCAGAGCAGTCAGAGCAGTACATTTTCTGAAAAAACCAAAAAACGATATCGCAGAGTGGTGGCTGTCGTTCAAGAAAAGGTCCTTTGTAAAAAAAATCCACTTTTCGCACAAATGGGAATGACAAGGGCTCATGGCGTCATGGCCATTCCATTCCAGTGAGGAAGGCTGTTTTTGAAAGGATACTAAATGAAATGGCACATTACTTATATGAGAGTCAAAAAGTACATATGGTTATCGTTATGAGAGAACTCTAGTCTACGTCTACTATCATAAGCTTCTGAAGAGGAGAAAGTGTAAGAATCACCTCTGCTCAGACGGTCATAATCATAATAATTTCTTCTTCACATTCCCATTACGGGTAGCATTACTTCATCCTACATTTAACCTTCGCCATGTTCTTGGAATCATGTCGACTTGTCGACCCAGGCCGAAGTTTCAGTAGAAGAATTTTGATGAAAGTTGTAAAAATGACGGGCACAAGGGTCATCTTGTCCTAGCGACATCGTTCATCTCATTACCGGCAGTGCACTTTCTCCCCGGGTGCTAGACCATTCTTCCGTAATGGAATGAGAATGGTGAAGCTACTTTTTTCCCTATCATCTCATCACTTCTTCATAGACAATTTACTCAAAATTCCTATTCAGTATGGGATATTCAACGTTTTCAGGGTCTGTACAAGTTTTCGTAACCAAACACCTAAAACCAACCGCACTGTAAAATGTTCTTTTTCGTGGTGTAGTATTATTTTGATGCAAAAAAATTATGACATGGCATAGCAGGTTTTGTTTTGTAGAAGAACGCACTTTTAGTGCATTGTTCAATGGAATATGGAATGGGGAAGTGAGATGTCTCAGAGAATTTCTGAAGGGGTAAATGGTCTGTAATGTGAGGGAAACCGGAGGGAATTTGGTGCTAAAGTTTGTAAATGAATGTTGCATTTTGTGAAAGAGGAAGACGACTAGTAATACTAGTAAATGATTCTTCTCTGTTTAAGAGCACTATAAGGAGAAAATTCTACGGTTCTTTGGCTCGCTTTTGCTGTAATCGTAACCAAAAACTGAAACGGTCATAAACCAAGAACCTGCATATTCTACGACGAGTGTATAGGCACTCAAAAGCGCACTTTGGTATTTGTCTGCAAAAGAGAAGGTAGCATTCCGTCCCCGTGGTTGTCTTCAGTCATCCGTACCACATCCCATAAAACCTTTACGTGAGGCAGTGCAATGACAGATTTGCCGCAGGAATTTTTTACATACACAAACTTTTTTCGAAAGAGATGAGCAAAAGAGCGGAGAAGACACTTCATCTTTCTCAAGAGCTCTGGAATCATGTGACATGGGTCATTGCATCTTTCAGATGCTGTCGCATTTCCCATTCAAAACAGTATGACACACTCTGTGCTAAAAAGATAGTGTAAGGAAAGGACTTATGAGAGAGAAGTGTAGTGAATAGTGAACATTCCATTTTCCCATTGCACAGAGTGATACTTCATACTTCTACTACTACGCTACGCCAACGTCTTTGAATGTAAGATTGTATGACTGAGAAAAGTATAAGTGTGCGAGTATTTTCCAGGGACGATTTTAAGAATAAGGCTTTAGGAGACTCAAACTTCCATGTTAGAATGGAGAAGAAAAGTTGTTATCTCCCATGAGATATTTCAGACTCAACTAAATCTTCTCGTGCTTTTCATTCTCGAGGGCGACACCAGAATGTTCAAGATATGAGACTCAAATACCCGGAATTCACACTCCGAACTTACCCGGCTTGTGGTTCGCTCAGATTAAAATCAACTGCCATCTGTGTCCTCAACCTCGGGGTGTATTTGCCCTTTTGTCCGATTTTAGTCGAGGGTCGAGACTTTCTCCGTCGCCTCGTCTTTCAGTTTCGTTTTGCTGTGCACTCCACGAATTCCACCCCGTTTAAAGAAGTCTAAAGCTGGCTACAAAGTTTTCTTCATGGTATGTGAAAGATGTCTACCAGAAAACCCTTGTACTTAAAATACATAATAATTCATAAACGATGAACAGAAACCTGGTATGCTAATAATGTTGCCTTTTGCATCTATACAAGGAGAAATGAATAGACACAGACGATCAGTAGCACCTGATGAGCCATCGTCCATTAAAGCCCTGGTACGGAGAACCTCTCCCACTGGTCCACATGCCATAATTCCCCATCAACCCGGGGAAAATGACATATAAAAATGGCACGAGTGGATTTATGTTGGCAGCTACGGTCTTACGTCTCAGGTGGATTGTGCATCAGATTATGATAATACTGCAGGTCGTCGTAAAAAATCCATATTCGTAAAAATGTTTGGTGTCTCATCCTCCCTTTGAATATCACTTTCTTTTCAAGCCTTTACAATCTTCCATAATATTCAACTAACACTAACACACACAAAGTGAGATTTTTCAAGTGTGCAGTGTAATAGCAATCCTACTGAACATTAAAGTGCAGATATTTCATGGCTGTCTTCAAAAATGAGCAATCTGGGATCCGGTCTTTTGAGTATAAGTTCATCCTTTGTGGTGTTTCGTATACGTGGTAGCTAACGACTAACGACATAAATTACTAACAAAATTGCTCGTCTCATATCAACTTCTATTCCTTACTTCAGTTGTTCAGTTCTTACTTTATCATGTAATTTTAAACTATCTGTAATCTGAATTCATCAGGTCTTCTTGCAAACATTGTCAAAACTTGCTGCAAAGTGGGATGAACATTTGCATTCACTTTGGACGTGTTTTTTGAATGTTATCATATGCTGGGAGGATTTTAGTACTAATACAATGTGCACAATAAAGATACAAAGGTGGGATTCGATTGGATGAACACAAGGAGCAAATGGAGACGTTTGCGTCTTTTTGTCTGGTCGTTTTTTCTGTAATATGTAAACGACATGAGAAAAAGTAGCAATATGCCACAACTCAAAGCAAGGCCGGCGACGTTCGTGACGGGGTCGTGTCAATATTTCAATCTCTTTTACAACGACACAAAGTGTGCACAAACTCTATGTGTAGACTATCCTTTGCAAAGTACGTTCGTAATACGCCAAAACACTTGTGTTCGAGTCGTTGAGGCTACTTGTCTTTTGTGATTGTGGCTCAAGTTTCTCTCTCAAATGACACTAATGGTTCTTGCATTCAAAACGGTGGAAAATTATTGAGAGTAAAGGTTGATGTCTTAATACAAAAGATGCAGGAAGTCTCATTTTTGGGTTGGACTCATGAACTTTTTTTCACCTTTGACGCACGTAACCTAAGATTTGTGATTTGTAAAAGTACATAGTGGTGTTTTTGTGTACAAATTACAGCAGACACTATTTTTGAGCAGATTACTCAGAAAATAATTTTCTGTCCTGTACCAAAGTATAGTCACAAAGTCACAATGCAATGCAACTATTATGCAACGTCCAACTTATAGTTGTACGGTCATATCATCTATAAATGCAGCTTTTGAAATATAAATTATAAGGTAATTAATTATTACGTTGTTACTTTTGAGGAAGATTATTTTAATTGGACTTCGGTTCAGGGAATCTTTCGGGAAAGGACGCATGTAGAGATTAGAGATAGCACTAAAATAGTACTTATTTTATAGTAAATAACGATTTTTATCATAGTACTTACAATAGTACAATTCTCGCGATTCATTAACTTGAAAAAAAAGTGTAACATAAAAAATCGTTTATACAGTATAAGAGTCATTGTTTCCTGTTTTTTATACGAGCATAACTTGGGGTGTTAAATCTTTAGTCGACAGTGTTGCTGTGTTTGTTTGATTTTCTTTGAAATTAATATACGACTTTTGAAATGGGCTGTTATTGTTGTAGTAGAAAACAACGGAGGCTAGCAGTGCAAAATGATACTTATTATCCGCAAGCAAACTACAAAAATGGTGGAAAAAAGTTTTCCTCGATGTTACACTCGTTTTGATTTACGACGGAGCTTCTTAGTCGTAAAACAAAAGTTAGGAATCATTCTCTATCATCACCACACACACGTACAAGAACGAGTGTTCCAACTTCCAAGACAGTTCGTCGGTGCACACTTACACTACACACAACACACAACACAATCTAAATGTTATGTTATGTTAGTACACCCCGGCTCAGCTGAACGCACACACCATATAGTATTATATAGTAATACATAAAGTAATTCTTTAGCTATCATCATCATGGCACAAGACGATGGAATTTTCGCTATTGTCTTTACTGCCGAAGCTGGTTCCTTGTATAGGCACAGTGAGAAGAATTTCTCAGAAAAATGATGCTTTTATACTTTATAGTACAACGTTTTTGATGAAATAACGTTCGAGAATTTAATAACGTTTGGTTGAAATGGCTCAAACAACAGGAAAATTTCTCCATGTAAAGTGCCGCATTACAAACCGTAATCTGTTAATTGCATGTTGGTCAGGACTATTTGGCCCGAGTGCATCCCTCAAGATGGATTTATAACCTTGCCGATTTTCATTTTTGCTTTATGACCCTGTCCATAAAGCATCGTAATGAGAATGAAATTCCATTAGGACCGATTCCATGGGTTGTTAACATATTATAATTATGAGCCAGGATCAAGGTGGCCTTTCTCGTCGGAGTACATTCTCTCAGTCAGTCACTTTAGTTCTCTACTACATATACAATGTTATAAAACCACAAAGTCAGCTCTCTTCGGCATGCATTTTTTCAGTCTCTTCTTCCCTTTCTTGCTTGCTCATGAGAGCAATTGCAGTCTAATAAGAACTTAGAACTACTTCACATGACGGAATTGACGTTGCCACTCCGTTCAGCACACATTGTGCAGACACAATAGTTCGTGTCACATAAACCACACGAGAATATTTCCTCATAACACTAATTAACCAACTTTGGTCAGCGTGAGTACCGTCACACTACCATTTCACTTCGATATGATTTTTTTTGCTATTTGCACAAGGGCGCACAGCGGAGACTTTTATGGACATTGATCATTTTATTGCTCATTTGGTCGTTGGGGATCTTACATTACTGCAGTTAGTAATGTCGAATCATTAAAATGCTCGTGGAGATGACCGAACGCGGAACCCCACCTTACGACTTATATGTACTAAAAGAGTCCAAACGAGTTTTAAATTTTATAAATGTATTCCTTGCCACATCGAAGAAAAACACAAACCTTTCAATCCAAACTTTGTAATAATGTTACACTCGAATACAATGGCTTTAAATGATCAATGTAATACGTCACAAGAAAATAAAGATTCAATACACACCTGCGTTTTATCTGAATTCGCACTCCGCTGATTACTTTTATTCCATATACCAAATTTTTACACCATTCATTATGATGAAGAGGTAGATTTAATGGTTTTTAGTGGATTTCTAGCTCCCAATAATAATGGTTGTACTCACAATTACGATGTCAAAGCAAAACTGAGGAGGCCAACGATGACAAACGAAAAATGGTATCCAAAAAGGCATTCTTCAAATTAACGGTGCATTTCATTTACCCTTTCTGTAAGACATCCTGGAAGCTCCTCAGGACTTGGGGAAAGTCATACCATAAAAAAGAAGTCAAGGGTCTTGTAAAAAAAGTCAGGATTTATTTTAGTTTTCTGTCACAATCCTTTTTAACTTACCTTACAACCTTACCCCTTTTCTGGAACCTTGCAGAGCTTACGGTACCACGGCGTTTACAGTTTTAGGGAATTTATTGCCTTATGGATATGGACAGACTTGTAGTATTTAACAGCTATTATTTTTAACATCGATAATAATTAGCAAAAATGCCCAACGATTCCACGATTCATAATTTTATAAACGTGCAGACAATAAAACTTCATCTGTGCAAAGGTCATGATTCGGCCTTGACCTTTAAAGAGTGTCGTATAATGTAACAAGCACAGAGACTGATACAAAATCTGTTTATTTGCTCGTAAGTTAAGTTATGACTGGTTCCATATACTCATACAAAGAGGGTAAAAGTGAGCCCACAGAGGAATTGTTAAAGAAGGAAGAGGTTGAACGTAAGGAAGCTTATTTTTGGGTTGTATAGTTGTATCTTGTGGGAGCGTGTACGATGAGACATGAGAGCAACGGGATGTGTCAGGAAAAAATTTTTTACAAGGGTCATATAAAAGTAAAGGGGTGCAATAAAACCCGGGTTGAACGAAGTGTGGTTGGTGTGTAACTGGTTGAATGTGTCGACTTGAAAGTGCAACAAATAAAACGGTTGAAGTAAAAGTGAAATCGTGAAGGTCAGTGTGGCACTGTCTGCCGTAATTCTTTTATTGCACCATTTTATGAGTCATTATGTGCACACGTCCAGCGATAGTTCACAGATACGCTGGAAAGAAAGTGCGTGTCTGCATCTTTCACCTTATCTGCGTCTTGCTAAAAATAGCAATTATTAAGAAACCAATAATAATACATCTTACTGCTTCTTCATTGTGTTTGTAGTTTGCACATAGTTGTGAAATGCACTTTCTTTGCTTTTTGCAACTGTATCGTAACGACTGCGTGCAAAAAATGGAACAGGAGTGCGACATGATCTCGTAAAAGAAGAAACTGGATAAGGTGTATAGAAATGCTGTATATGCTGCCATAAGTAGCAGAAAAAACGAATGAGTCACAAAAATTTTACGGCAGGAGTAAACGCATGTTGAAATTACTTTTTGAGTGTTTCACACACTCATTTACATTGGAGCTTCATTAAATGCCCATTATGGTTAAATTTTACACGCCATGAAATCATTGCTTGTGAGGATGTCAATCAAGGTTTTTGGTAGCCCATTAAAACAGATTTTAAAGGTCGTTTTGCAAACAACAATAAATGTCACACTGTCGGTTATTGTCGTAAAGAACACGTGGATTGTGTAATGGAACGATGCGATTACTTTCTAATGGTTTTCAAACTTCTCATCTTGTTGATTAAGTTTATCCAAAAAAATAGAAATAATGCATCATTTAGGAAACACATGAGTTCGATGCCATCAGTTTAATAATGCTCCTAATGTACCTAAAAAGTCATTTAATTACTAAGTTTCCATTTTCTTGCATTTTCGTCTTTTATGAGCAGCATGCGATTTGTACAATTTGAATCTGCATGAAATGTATTTATGAAAAATATTATGTGACACTTTTTCTCCAGGGTTGAAAGCAAAAGTGACTATGATAAAGTTCCAGTAACGTCCGCAACGTTGTTGTCGAAACTTTGTTCCAGGAGGATGCCTGCCTTCGTCTCGGAAGTTTTTCAACGAGGTTGCTCTAGGTGGTGTCTGTGCCCAAGTTTAGGAACAGAGATGCTCTCCACTGGGTTACGTAACCAATGCAAGCCTGAATGCCTGGAACATGAGAGAGTAGCAAATAAGCATGCACTTGCACATCCAGCAGAGACTCCAAGGCAAATCCAACGCTGCTGGAGTTGCTGGAGGAGGGAAAAGAGATCCTTCGCAGACATTTCTACGTAAAGAGAGAAAGAACGTAACGTGGGTTGTGAGCTGTGCTTGAGCCGCATCAAGTTCTCCAAAAAGTATACAGAAGGGAAATGTATATTGCCGGTTGGATGTTGGGGTTATATGCACAAAGGCTCATAGAAGTGCCTCGTAACCGGGGCCGCTATGGTTGTCCGGGGTGTCAGATATGGGACAGGTTTCGTAGTCGTCCATTGGGTTGGCCCAACTGTTCTCAACTGGAAGGCGGATTGGTCTGCGGCTCTGGCTGAGGCGGGCGCTTCGTTTCCAAGTGTCAACAAGTCCCGTCCACTTTTCTCATTGCGCTTGGTGCTGAAGAGTAACCTTTATTTGCTCTCATGCGCCTTCACTCCTCACGAGAAGATCATGATGGTGCAATGTGAAGCAATTCACCACTCACTCAAGTATCATGCTCTCATACTCTAATGCAATGCAGCTCACCATCCTTTGCCTCACTGCCTCTTTCTTCTTTTCAACCCCTTTCCATCTCATCTTCTCAATCCAGCTTTGACATGCATAAGACATTAACTGATAATGCATAAACTCACAATGATCATTAAATGATTTCAAGTAAATGCATTCGTTTTATTATTTTGTGGGATTTTCAGGTTTCTGTAATCTTCCTAAGTATTCAATATTTTTAGAGAAAGTTGAAAAACTTCAACGTCGTGTATTAAATTTTCCTTTGCATGTATAGTAGTTTACTTTTTTTATTTATTAGTAGCGGGTGAAAGTTCAGTCATCTTGTTCACCCAGTGAAAATGGATTTTTTTTTGAAAGCGAATTCCACCTGAAATATTCAATTAATTTAAATGAATTCAGAATTATACAAACTTAAGAAGGTAACGAAATCGAGTCATTAAGACGCTAGGTTTGCTCTTTGCTGCAGTTCGTTTTATCAAAACAGTTTCATAACGTTCTTACATTCTGTCAAACACCGCTGAGCATTTTACATAAATGTTGGAAATTAAAGCAGTTATTATAATATGAAGATGGGTACGCCGTTGTAACATTCGAAACTTGCGAAAGAGGTACTTTAATACAAAAATTAATGGCTCAATGCGACGAATCGATTAAGTAGCTATAAATGCAAAATCTAAAAAGTTGACCAGTGAAAATGGATTTTTTTTGAAAGCGAATTCCACCTGAAATATTCAATTAATTTAAATGAATTCAGAATTATACAAACTTAAGAAGGTAACGAAATCGAGTCATTAAGACGCTAGGTTTGCTGCAGTTCGTTTTATCAAAACAGTTTCATAACGTCCGTATACATTCTGTCAAACACCACTCAGCATTTTACATAAATGGTGGAAATTAAAGCTGTAATTATAATATGAAGATGGGTCATTCTGATCATCGTCTTCGAAACTTGCGAAAGAGGTACTTTAATACAAAAATTAATGGCTCAATGCGACGAATCGATTAAGTAGCTATAAATGCAGAATCTAAAAAGTTGATGAGTAAAAGCTAATACTAAATGCAGAAAATTATATGAACCTGAAACATACCTTTCTCCTGTGAATGAATTTGATAAAATATTGGTCTTGTGTGTTTTTGCGGCGTGGGTTCTTTGAATTTGGCTAATGCCCATGGCGAATGGTTATGATTCCATTGTTGAGGAGATAAGATGAGGGAATAACACACACAGGCTCGTCTGTGGAATGAGCATCTCGTTGCGTTGTTGCGTGCAAAGTAAATCTTGACATGAAAAACCTAAAGACAGCATGTGATTCCCAAGTTGCAAGTCTTCTTGTAAGACACAGACAGAGAGAGTAAAGTTAAGTTTTTGTATGGATTTTTGTTTCGTTTTAACTTATAAGCTTATAGGCTTAAATGCAGTTTTGCTCAGGAGAGGCACATTGGTGAGCTTGGTGCTTTCTTGTCTGTCTGTCTGAGAAGACTGAGGCAGATTGGCCAGGCAAGTACAGCACACGAGAAACACATGCATCGCCTTTAGCACTTGAGGGAAGTTGAAAGAGTCAAAGCGGTTGGGATCTCGTCGGCTGAGCTCATTCTGTCGGTCAGTCGGTCCTAGGGAACAAGGAGTATTTCTCAGCTCCATTCAAAAACGAGAGACACCATCATTTAACTTTACGACGATTCAAAATAAACCATTACGATTCTGGAAGTACAATTACATCGACCACGACAACCTTTCCATCTTCAACGACAGCTTTCTCCAACTACTCACTTACATTTGACAGCATTTTACCTTTTGATTTGCTACAAATTATACAAAAAAGCAGGACCACGGATTCCTCCGCACATGACAATTTTATTTTGAAAACTTTGGTTGATATTACATTTATCAAAAAATCGATATGAATTTGTGTTGCTTCTTTATTTGTTCAATTGTGTGACAAATTGTACGCTGTAGTTTTTGTTTGGTGACTGTTCCTGTCAATATTTTTATTACGCTGATTTTTTTTGCCGCCACCGATTCATTATTCATTTATTGTGGTTACGTAAACGAAGCTGGTTGATATTGTTTTATTTTGTGTTTTATTGTTGAAAGTGCTATAGTTTTGTGATTGTTGGACGATAAGTTGACTCATTTTCTCTGCTATACTTGCCCGAAACATTTTTTTGTTAATTTGGTTTGTTTGACACGTGTTTGGGAAATTTTGACGGACGGATTTGTCAACAATTACAATTCAGCTGAAACCTTTGTTGTTGGGTAAGTTGATTAAATGACATCTAAAACAATTTATATTAAAAATTATAAACAGCAAGAATGAATTTAAGTATCTGGTACCAAAATATAACGACGTTTGTTAGAAGATTTATTTGGTTGCAAATTGGAATGTCGTCATTTATTTTTATAGTTATGTAGTTTTGTCGTTAAATGGAAATGTAATTCTTTAAAATATAATAATGAGAAGGGGGCAAAACTGCAAAACATGTTAAAATGTTTTTGTGTGCGGTTTGATGAGCGACGAGGGCAATGTAAAAAATTTAATTGTCCTCACCTAATTTCATGAGTGGCAAGAATTTGCATAGCATTCATTATAATAATGCTTCTGATTGACACCAATTCTCAATAAGTCCTGCTCTTCGAGTGCAATTTACTATGGGCATTCGTATCATCATAAAATCCCATGTTTGAATATCCCCAGAGTTACTTTGACCACCATTCATGACGGATTATCAGACGATTACTTATACTCTACGCAACTGTTCTAATCTAGTTTTTAATCCTATCGTGATTTTGAATGCAGTGCAGATGAGAGGATGACTCCGCCTTCTCAAAGTCAGTTAATAAAACTCGTTATAACTAATTGAAGTTTCCTTACGAAGGAAAATAGGAGCGACCCGAATGAACTATAAAAAATGAACTTTAAAATTATATATGCACTTACACTATGTAATTCAAATGTCATTAAAATGGAAACCGGAGCTAGTTGTCTTGTCTTTGCTGACGAAGTGAGGTTCTTTTGTTTTGAGTTACATTCATTTAGAATACAATCTCAATTTACTTTTGCATTAATTGTCGTTTCTTCTCACGTAAGGCAGGAGCGGACAATCATCACCGTAATAAGCAATATTGTTTCTCATTGTAACAAGTTACGTTAAGGCTGTTAAAAATCTGCACGTATCTCATAACGTCGTAACATGACGGTATTAAAACGGTTTTTATACGTGTGTTTCTTCCCTTTCTTCCACAAGTGCATGCAATAGGTGGACGTAAACCTAACAACAGCATAGCACAACAGCAAGTTTTGTAAATTGCGAATTGTAAATCCTCATGTCAAACATGGGTTTTGCGGTTTGTTTGTTGTTCAGTTCGCATTTTACTGGATTTCTTGTTCTTACATTTATTTCTCACTATTTCTATTTTATGTTTCAATTTGTACACCTGTTCAAAGCCAAAAAGTGCATATAGCATTCAGTCTGGTAGCGAGTACTACATCCGTATACAAGGAAACTTATTACTTTTGTTCATACGGGGGAGAAACGGGAGTAAACAAAATGTATAGGATTATATTACATGCATTTTTACATTCGAAAAGCATGAGTTGAATGGACTTTTGGCGAAAAACAACATTGATAAACATTTTGAGCCATTTGAGTTAGTTGTCCATGCGTGCCCCGAACTCATTTTGAATAAAGCTCTTTTGCTCTATTCCCGGCCACCTACAGTGAGCTTAATTAGACCATCATCATTACAAAATCCCAATCATAATCACAATCAAAATTGAGAGTAGGTTTCCTCGCCATGCTCTGAAGTCAACATGTGCGTTTCGCATATGCATTATTGTGATTATCAGGGTGTCATTACCGGCAGGCTGTTGTCTTAAGTTGTATACAGTTTGCAACTATTTCGTCGATGGAAAATTGGCCCTTTTGTAACGCCAGCCAGCAGCAGTCATAATCGAAGCAAACCTGGTTTTGATTTAGTACCAAATTGTCTACCACAACCGCAATGTTGTGTTTACGAACACTGGTTTTCATAACGCTTTAGTACGCTGTCTGCGTCCATCAAATTGTAGTCTATTGTCTTACCCTAAACTCGTATTAATTGCGCTGGCCAGGATCGTAATAGTAACGAAAACAAAAAATGAATTGTGCATGGAGCACCTTTTTGCAATTTATTCAGGTACTAAGAGAAAAAATTGTAAACGTTTGTGTGTTCGTTTATATGCCATCGCAATTGTTATATATATTCGCAAACGTAGTATTAGTGACTGCATGCATGTGGGAACAACATTATTATGGTTTCTACCTATGATCAGTACAATCATTGTAGTCATTATCATTAAAAATGGAGTGAAGTGAAGAGAATCACAATGCTGTAGTTCTGTCTCAGTCGGAGTTTACGGAGGAATGCACGCGTGGAACACAAAATAATATTCAATCCTGTATTAAATGTTAAGAGTGTGTGCATTCAACGTAAAAGGACAAACTTGCACGTTTTATTATTACAGTTTGTATGTTCTACAACAATGAATGCATAGCTAATGAATCGCTTTGAGACATGCATGATAACTTTGATGACTATTAGGTATTACATTTAAAACTGAGACAGGATATAATAAAAGAATACAATAGTATTCAGTAGAATAGTGCAGACTGATAGAAGGAAATAGTAATTTATTTTAATATATAATTTTCATCCATCCTTGATTACCACATTTGCTGTTTTCAATTAAATTGCTAATAATTGTGTTTACTTTTGTGTTTTCTTTTCCGTCATATCGTGACATTCGTCTATGATTTGAGTTGACGTCGTTGCTTGACATTATGTTATGATCCTCTTGAATTTGAGTGTGGACGAGTTTTATTTAATATTTCTAATTTTTTCTTTCGTAGGTCAACCAAAGGTAACCAGTGGTCAATCACGTCAACCAGAAACGCTTTTCATTTTTAGAGTCGATCAGTCGATCATACCATTACAC
>JABASF010001069.1:0-26998 GCA_019776145.1 Harlomillsia oculata
ACGCAGCTCCGCATTACTCGGCTTTACAAAAGATTATATTTTGACTTGTATCAAGTTTTATACTTTTGATAACAAACGTGAGATCTGCGTCATTCCGTTCATGGACTCGGGTCGCAGCTTCAACTGAGTCATCCTGTATAAAAACTGGGAACACTCATATCTTAAAGTATAAAGTAATTGTTAATGAAACTTCACCTCTCCAGTTTTAAAAAATACGTTTGTTTCATTGATTTTTAAGAAAATAGCTTCGAAATGTCAAAGTTACTGGAACTGCTATTTGTGGTGATTATTGGGATGCTCATGGGCGTGGAAACAACGAATGGATGTTCGTGTGCTCCCCCGGGTCCAGAAATTTCTCCTGTTTGTGGCTCTGATGGTGTCGTGTACCAAAGCCATTGTCTTCTGTTTTGTGCCAATTGGATGCTTCCACCAGGACACGAACGTAATAATAAAATGTTGCCTTTTTTATTATGCATCCATTAATTTGGAGCAATAGGCAATTGATTGTATGTAATGGGACATTTTCATTTAAACCATTTTACAGAAATCAAGGAGATGCCTATGGAATTTTGCATGGGGAAGAAATAAAATGGAAAATTTATTGTCGCACTTGTGAAACTAAAGCTAACAATATAAAACATTTTGATTGTGCAAAGTTGTACTATAAAAATAAAAGCCTGACTACGACTGTGAACGTCATCAGAGGAAGTCAATGTTGATTCAAAAGAAGATAGTAAAATAAAGGAGAAAATGAAACAGAAGAGCATTTGAGTGTATTCTTGTTGAATAAATGAGATAGATTTTTACAAGATGAAACGAGGAGGAGATGACTAGGATTGAGCTTGAGGGTTTGCACGTCTTTGTCTCCTAATTTAGACTGCGTTCAGAGACTTCTCCTTCATCTTCTGTGTCTGCTGCCCTTAATCCACTTTCAGCTTTATTGAGACTTTCACGTTTTCATCTTCCATGTTTCGCGTTCTAACATCAGCTCAAAAACCAGGAACCTCCTTATAGCCATAAAAGCAACGTAAAGAAAATGAGTGAGGAAGTCATCAAATGTAAAGATTGAAGAAAATGATCCAAGGCAGTTTATTAAGTTGTCTATAGAAGACCAAAGACGAATGAAGGAAAGGATGTTAAGAGTAAGTAATTTTGTATTATTCTTAGAAGTAGTACGGGCTGTTGCCTTCGTATAAAGGAAATGAGAATTGAACTACTCTCCTACTATGTCGACAGACTTGCTCTGCTCTGACTCACTCACTCATTTCTACTAGTTTATCCTTTGGAAAAGCAAAAGCAAAAGAGCTTGAATTAGATATAAAAGATTGTGGAAAACTGGGAAAGCATGGAGAAAACTAAAAGCTTGGACTGGTGTTGGAAGTAAACGTAAACGTAAACGTTGCACAAGCGAAATGTTTTCCGTTTTCCGCTCATCCTCGCGCAGGTTTCTCATCTTATTCTCTCTGTAGATTTGGGAGCGTTTGAGTTTCTCTCCTATGTGTTCCTGATGGTTTTCATGCTGGCTTCCTTGGTTAGATTTTGTGAGAGTATTTCTGTCGCTGTTTTCCCGTTTCTCGATGACTTCTCGTTGAGAGAGCTTGAGCTTTGTTCACACTAAGTCACAGGAGCGAGCCATGTATCCTTTCCAGTTCCAGAGACCCTTTCTAAGTATTTACATTTGGACCAAAAACGCCGGACAGTCCTGTCGCAAAAAAGCTAGAACGAAAGTATACAAGTGGTAATAGCAGCTGAAGGTTCCATTTCCAGCATTTTTTTTCCTTTCCTTTTAACTGCTAGTATACTTTTCTTCGGATACTACGAACTCGTACAAAGTTGCAATTTTGTCGTGCTCCTATTGCGTGATGTTGTTTCCTATTTCGCATTGAGCAAGAGAAATAGACCCGTGAGGAGACTTTCCACCTTTTCCCTTGCTGCTAAAACGAATCTTCTCCGCTTCCACTTGTTCTCAGGAGCTTGTAGTACAGTCACAGCCATTGACTCTCATCTCTTCTCTCCTCCACCTCGTGCTTCAACAAGATGCAAGAAGGAAGTTGGGAGTTGAGCATTCGGTTTGCATCTCAACAGTCTTCTCTTCTCACTCGTAAAGGAAGGAATGAAGTGTGTGTGTGTGTGTGCCGTGCCGCATTGCCTTGTCTTCCCCCTTTTTCTTAGTTATTCAGTGGAATGTGGTTCAGTGATGAATGGAGTGTTTGTCCTTTGACCTGCATTGTGTCTTCACGTTGTTCGCATTCCCGCACGACACTTGCCCTCATCTAATCCAAATTTACACTCTCTCACATCTCTTTCACACATTTGTCTACACAAGTCGACCCGCTACAATACGTTTTTTATTACATGGTGAATGTTAGTACTACCCCAATTTACAACTATTTTCCTCCCATTTAGAAAGAAAAACCTTGAAGTGAAGTAAACAAAAACGCTCACTGTACTAATTTTGTGGTTGACCTGATCTTTTATGACATTGTGTGCTTTTTATGTACGAAAGACCCGGGTCGGGTTGACTTCACTCACATTTGACTTAATATACCTTGGAAGCTTTATCCAAGCAGCAAACATGGACGGACTTCCTTTGTTAGCAAACAATAAAGACCATGAAAGTAAGTTCACATAATGTGCAAAAATTTACTAATCTAGAATAATATTACAGGCTTTTTCCCATCCCTTCATCTCATTTTTTAGCGTGTTCAGCGGTTCACGTACTGAAACTACTGAGAAAATGCATCATAAAAAATGTTGTAATTTTTTTTATTAATAAAAAATCTTATTTACTTTTCACTTCCAAAAGTGAATGAATAGAATCCATTTCGGGTCCACTACGACTCACCTGGGAACGGTATTTATTATGTGAGTATTATATGGCTTAAAGTATGATGTGAGGAAATGAAGGGTGCAAAAAAAAAGAAGAAGCATTCAGTGTGCGTAGGTTATATAAAACGAAAAGAGTGGTGAAGAGAGAAGGCTATTTTAGCACTGTTTTTTACGACGAGTTCATTTTTATGACGGCCACGTCTTGGGCGCTTATCTCCTTGTCATCTGCCCTCTCCGTCAAATGCCTTCTCCTTGAGTTCTCTGTAGACCTTTATCTCTGCCTGTCGCTCTCTGGAGATATTTCAATTGTGTTTCTTGACCGGATAGTCTTTCCACTTTGTCAAAAGCGTACATGGTCATGAGAGAGAGAAAACGGAAAATGAGTTAGGAGAATGGAAGGAAACAAAAGGTGCTCTTTGTATCCGCACAAAAGACTCTTGTCGCGCACACAAGCTCAAGACGAAGACACGATCTGCCTTTTGTCGAAAATAAGCAAAGATCCGTACATCGGTCGGTTGGCAACTCGCAACTTGCAACTCAGTCCGTCACTGGTATTTTTGCTGCCCATGGGCGCAAAATACGTTATGTGGTTGTTGTTAGTATAAGGCAAGACATAAGGGAAAAACGAAGAATCGATACATTCTCTTTGTGTCCTTAAGGCAAAAAAGGACTGGAACTGAAATCGGCAACATGACGCTGCTACTTCTGTGGCACTTGCACTTGTGCTTCAATGCCTCCAACATCCTGGCACATCACAACTTGTAGCTAATTGCATTTTGGTTGGAGAGACGACATGGGGAACACGGTCAAATTCACATTGCATTCCTCGACTACGAAAACAAAACCTTCAAATATAGAAAACCAAGCTGGCAGTGAGACTTGTCTTTCAATTTGAGTGACCGATGTGTTTTTGGTTTGGGGAAGAGGCCTTCATGAAACAAAATTGTACATAAAATAGCACCCAGGAACCGCAACGTGAGTGAGGTTGAGGAGGGAGTTTAGTTTTAGGCTTATTTGAAGCATAATGTGGCGCAATGCAAACCGGCAACAACAACGACGGACAGAGGCAGCGGCTGCTACTTGGATGACTGGTTGGTTGAGAGTTTTTGAGACACTCTCACGTTTCACACGTAGAGAACAGTCTCAAATTTGCATATGAACATAAAGCACAAGGGAGACGGGAAAAGCCAAAAGCCCAAGAAATCAAGAGAGTTCATCATTCACATTCACATGACTTTAACTTTTACACTATCTAATACCCTGCGATTGAATGAGTGACTTCATAAAAGCCAAGCGCAAACCAAACGAGAAATATCGTACAAGCTGCATATGGAATGAAACGTAAACACACGACTCACGATGTAGAATGGAATATTAGAATCTGTTTAATTCTCGTTTCATAAGGGAATTTCGACAGGGACTTTTCGTTTTGCAATATGAATGAATTCTGGAACCAAGTCTGATGTTGCACAAAAACGTAGGAAAGGGTGCATATATAGGACGGTTCTTGTTCAAGTCTACGGTTCCCGGTGCGCTATCCGTTTTTTATATTGCACTTGCTGGCATTGGTCGTCTTTCGAGTTCTTCTCACACGTAAGACACTGAAGAAGCAATGAAGACTCTTCGTCTTCTCATACAAGTAAGTTGAGCTGTGACAGAGGGAAGTGGAAGTGGAAAGGAGCAAAAAGAAGTAAGAAGACAAGTCTTATGCAAATTTAAACGATTTTCTCAACTCTGTTTCTTTTCTCTCTGAAGCCTTTGCTGCTCGACAAGTCAAAAAGTTTTTCCTTCCTCTCATCCGCATCTCACGCGTGTGCCACACTGAAACTAGTCTCAAGAGACAAGCCCAAAACACAATCATCTTCTTCTTTTTTTATTTTTGTACTACGTTGCAAAAACTCGGATTTGCACACTTGTCAAAAAAATTTGAAAGACTCGTTTCTTAGATCGCTTCAGAAGAACAATTCTTATAAAATATTGTTAGTAGTATAATAATAATAGGATGTAGAGGAAAATATGTAACTTTTCATATGAATTTTAGTAGTCATCCTGAAATATCGGAAGTGAACGTGTCAAACGTTGAGTCTTTTCATAGTGTAAAAAGTCAGCATGTCATTGTAGTAGTCGACAAGGATAGAAATTGGTCTCCAACTTGCCAGGCATTTTCATCCAACTTCATCGTAATATTATGAGACTGCAGGTTTTTTGGTTGAGGTAACTTTTGTGTGTCCTTGTCAATATATTGACTGTTGGAGACTTTTTTTTACTTTTCTTTCTCTCCTGTTCTTTCGACTTTCCTTGTGGTTTTTTTCTTGTCACTAGTGGCCTGGTGAGTCTCTGTGTCTTGTCTCCAGAGAAATGAAAGAGAACTGAGAAATATGTAGTGTGGACATGGAGGAGAGCACACTTTCATTTTGTAGAGATCAAACTTGGTCAAATTGTGATTTAGTTACAAACTTTGACAATGTAAAGGTGAGGAGTCACAGGAAGTACAAAAAAGTGACCATTTATTTCTAGTCCATTTGTCCTCGTCTATCCACGAGAATCTCACAATGTCCCTTGGGAAGAAAGTCCTGTGGAAAATCCGCACTGGTCTTTTTTATCTTGAAGGTGCAAGGTGTAGGTGTAGCAAAACCACGGGAATAATTGTAGTACATTACACCTGAAATGATAGCCCTGGACACATTCATATGTAAAATAAATGGAGAAGGAAACTGTGGGGGTACAAGAGCGGAATGAGAGCCTTTTAATTGCGTGAATATCCATGAAAAGAATGGGAAAGTTAGGAATGTTCTGTAATAAGCAGTAGGGAAAGCCCACCTGGGGCTCTGTGAATCTCTCCATTGCTATGCACACTACGTTGGATTCTCTCTATGGACTCGGTATTCATGAAATGTGGATGAAATCCAGGGAGAAATGTGCAAAATTCCATTTTGGAGGATTTGCACAGTCTGCTGCACACGTCATGTGTGTCCCCATGAGCAAAGTTTAACTTTTTGTCAATCCACTGCTCGCATTGTGAACACAACAAAGTTATAAACTACATCTTATTCGCTCATCCCTTTCGCCTGTCCATGCTTTTCATTCTGTGTGGTTATTTTTTTATCCATTTTTTGAGGAAAGTTTTTTATATAAATGAATGTTATGTTCCAGTTTCCGCTTGTAAAAACTCGATGTTGTCCGTACAATGTTTTTAGTGATATTTGTCTTTCCAGGATTTCATTTAAAGAGTCGTAAAACATTTGTACACAAGCAACATTGCGTAGGATCTTATGTTTTTTTGAAGTAGTATGTTGCAATGGAGAAGGAAGTTTGTTTCACAATGCTGTCAGCATTTCGTTTAGTTATCTACCACAGTACATTTTAGACTGTGAACTTAATTACGGAGGGAAGAGACAACGTGAGATAGTAAGCAGTCCGCCCACAATGTCTTATACTTGGCTTTGTTCCGAGGATTTTATTAGCTGTGGTCCAATCCTCTGCGTCAGACTGGTTTCTGGGCTCGTGTCAATCTGCATGAGTCTTGCTGGCTTATTTGCCTTTGTGTCTTTGGCTCCGGATCAGGTGGACAAGTGCACGAGGCGAGACTATGCTATGCTACTAGTGTGACAGACATATGAGACGACGACGCGACGAGAGCGGGTTTGAAAGCAGAATCGTCGTCTTTTGCAATCTCAGAGCAGTTCTCTTCTCACACTTTGTCATTTGCCATTCCGTGTATATATGTTCTTTCTATATGCTTTGGTAGAAGTTGAGGCTCATTTGCAAGTGGAGCGTCGCAATGATGTGCCAGCTTTGCCTCATGTCAGCACTCGAGAGTTCGACAAGGCAAAAGGAAGAGCAAGTCTCATTAGCAGCCCAAGCTGTGTGATGACATTACAAACTAGAGACTCCTTCGCTCGAGGAGCGCCAAAACAGTCAAAAGTCGTCGTCAAGTGCCATTGAACATTTGTCCTTTTTTGCAAAATTCGTCATCACAATGATGACGATGAGAATAAGAGATTGTGAATGTGCAAAATGTTAAAGAAAGGCAAAACTTTGGCTCATCCGTCTCATCTCCTGCTGACTTTACAAGACACTTTGGTCGTGTGGCGCCGAGACGAAGAAAAACGTGCTGAGCTTACGTAATAAGAAAAGAGAGACGAGTGCAAGCAGCTTTCAGCTTCTTCAGCTTCGGATCTTTAGACTTTGGGTTCTTATTTCGTACTGCTATCAGCCGTTTGATTGATGATGCCCCATTGTGAAGAGACGAAGACTCACAAGGCGTTCTCCCTTAGAGAACACGAGTCTTTTCCCCAGGATTCCTTGTCATGTGTCAATAGGTCAGACATCTACACATTTTGTCGGATAGATTCTCCCCGAAACGGGATTTTCTCATGATTCTCCAAAGAATAGAAAATTTTTTCACTTGAAGTCGCTGCTTGCTCCTAGTGTGTGTGAATTCAGGACGGAATCGAGTGATGAGATCAGAAGCTCAAGAAGAGATGTGATGCTGTGTGGCCTCTCATTAGGATGTGAAACCTGATTAGGAGACAGCCGCAAGCTCAGCTTAAAGCTTCGTTGAATAGACGCAAATTTAGCAGGTCATTAGCGTCTGCTCTTGGTGTATCGCAAACCAAAGTCTAATGACTCGCATCTCCCGTAACGACTGTGCCCTTGTGGCCATCCGTTTATTCCTATTACTCGCTCTCATTTCCCTTTTCCACAAGCACACATTTATATTCACCCCAAGGCGGAAGGTGGCAAACCGCAACAGGAAGGAAAAGGAACATCCTACCCGCAAATATAACTTGCATAATACTAATACTTTTGTATACCGGGTACTTCTACTCTACACCACAAGCAATTCCAAAATCAGTTCTCACTACTATTCCGTCCCATACTACTTCCAGTCAGGATATAACATCTCAAAAAAACCTTGAAGGCATTAGTAAGCAGTGAAGCGCTCCTTTTTGCATAAACTACTTTTCATGGCTCCAAAGCAAAGTAAGCAAAGTGAGACAAAATCTCTTCCTGTTCAAGTACATGGTATTCATTCTACTATACTGACTTTACACAATACAATGAACTCCAGTGGCAAGTTTGGAGTACATAGTTTGCAGTTTCTTCAGCTAACAAATCCTTCGCATTAACATTCTGTCCATTTCATCCGTTCATCCGCTGTCGTTTTAGCGCTTTGCGAGAAAATGTAAATCGAAATTTGTCCACAGTGGCACACCTGCAAATGCAAATTCCACTCTTCTGGAATAAAAAAAAAGTAACATACAAATTGAGGGAAAGCGGGAAATAACTTCCCATGCATTTTTTCCGGATTTGGTACAATTTTGAATACAGCAGAAAAGAAGAAGAGGAGAAAAGAGGAAAATATAAAAAAATCCTTTGAGTTCTTTTTCCTTGAATGGGAAGCACACAAGAAGTCAATGAGTTTAATTCAGTAGCTGTAGCCGTCGTCGTCTCCTTCTTTTTATCTTGAGAAAAAGTTAAAGTGAAAGGGAAATGGAGGAGAGCGAATGATTTTTCAAGTGAAGAGAAGGTAGTGGAAGCGTCTCTGTCGATGCGGAAACTAATTAAAAAGGAAGTGTGCGGCTGTGCGTTTTTACGGGGCGTTCGTGTGTTCGTATTGTCAAAGTTGCCATTCCTCAAGACTCTCTTTTCACTTTGAGACTTTAGACTTTTACGTTTACTCAACCCACGTGGCGAGAAGAATATCTTTCTGACTTTGATGGAGCACAAAGTCCAAAAGTCTTTCGTGTCCGGGACTAATTGGCACAGCAGGAGAGAGTCCGACGAGAGTCGACTGCACTCCACTCTCTTCATCTTACACCATTGTCTTTTCTTATGTCCTTATACATCCGTGTTACACGTTAGACGTCATTAGCCCGTTTTCCCCATCCTTTCCCTCTCACTTTCTCTATTGTTTCTCGACTTCAGTTCAGTTCCCTTTCTCCATGTGCCTGCCACTGTCACTTGCCAACGAGTCCCAATGAATTTCACTTTGTGTTCCTTCCCTTGTCAACTTTGGGCACAATTTGCTCTCCTCGCCACGCTCTCGTGGCTTCAACTCCTCCACTTTCTCCAGACATTTTGTCTCCTCTCTCGGGACTTGAAAGGAACCGTATTTCTCAAGAAATTCTACTACATAAACTCACTTCCATCAATCTAACAGACAAATTTTCTTAATCTCAGGCTCGAATCATAATGACTGGATCGCTAATAATAGACGTAACGATTAGTCAAACCCAAAGTCATTTCACCAAACTTTGCTTTTGGCACTATGTCGTCATAAAATTTGGTACATGCAAAATTTCTAACGAACATGTCTGTTGACAGTCATATAATACTGAGCTCATTCCTCTTCCACCCTGGAAAAAAATCCTCCATTTTAAACCAATGCTTCCCTGTTATTTTCTTCGTCCATAAAAGTGTCCCGGTGACATTAAATGCTATATTTATCCTTTATCCCACAAAAATGAGCTTAAGGCAGGATTTTTCTACTTCTTCTCTTCCTCTTGACGCTATTGACTTTCGCCAAACACAGAGACGTTTTTAAGTTTTTTTCCGGTAACAGGAAAAGGCGTGGTTGAACTTACAACGTTACGTCGTGTACTATTTTCCGTAAGAACACTAGAACACAAAGGAAAGTAACAGTAACAAGTAGAACTCAACATGGGTTTTACCACTTTTTACGCATTCGCAGAGCTGCGACAAGGTGAACGAGCAACGAAGCACATTTTTCATACGAGAATGGTTGGCTGGCAGGCAGAAATGGAGTGAAATTTCATTTGCACCCAACACCCAACGTCCCGTTCAATTCTGTTAAAAGTAAAACTGTAAAAGTGGTTCCTTCATGCTCATGTTCTGCTGGATGCGGGAAGGTGTTTGAGGATGCAAAGTGGAAGACGCCTTCAATTTCACGCCGATTTGCACCTTCCATACTCTGTATTTTAGACTACTTGCGCTTTAACCTTTTCTCACTCATTGCCAATATTTTTAAAGTATAGTGTTCAAAATGTGAGAAATTGTAGGTTCTTTGTATGCAAAATTCTAAATAAGGACTCATATGAAGCATGTAACGTTTGAAACAGTTTGAATAAAAAATGCAAGTCACAGGAAGATCATTAATTTTTTGCTGTTTTTTTGCATACAGTCCTTGGAGCGGAATATTGCTCAGGGTACACTGACTTGTTTGGACAATGGAACACTGGATTCTACTGTCCTCAAATGGGATCTGTACATGCAGTGTACTGCTGTGGCACACCTACGTTCAAATACTGCTGTACAACTAGACAGATTTCGACGGAGGTGACCGAAGAGGATATGTCATCCGTTTTCATACCCGGGTAAGTCAAGCTTGCGGATTTGGTCTAGTTTTCATAACCCAAACTCATACACCAACGCATAAAACGACAATCATAAATCCTTGCCTACGTCATACTAAAAAACATGAATGCACCTGTGCCGTAGCGAAAGCACTGATACGCTTTCCTATCGTAAAAACAGACTTTACATGTATGGAGGAAGTACAAACTACAAAGTGACAGAAACTTTATTCACGTGTGGATTTTTTTATACAGAGTCGTAGTGATAAAAAG
This sequence comes from Harlomillsia oculata, assembly GCA_019776145.1. Classification (NCBI taxonomy): domain Eukaryota; kingdom Metazoa; phylum Arthropoda; class Collembola; order Entomobryomorpha; family Oncopoduridae; genus Harlomillsia; species Harlomillsia oculata. The sequence continues at coordinate 10,422 of JABASF010001069.1, forward strand.
ACACGAGATTTTTTGAAAACGATAAAGATGAGATGATCACACCATTCGGTTGGGAAAAAGCCCCACACGCTCCCGGCGACGCCACCAACAGCACAAGATATACTTAAAAGCCTTCCGGAACTCGGCGTTGTATACTGTGTAAATAATTGGATTTAACGCTGAGTTGACATAGCCGAGCCAAGTGACGAATTGAAAAAGCTCCCCGGGTACTTGACACTGTAATTCGGGAAAATTTCCACAAACGCCGGAAGCGATGTAAACCAAAGTAAAGGGTGTCCAGCAGATGATAAATGCTCCAATGATGATACCCAAAGTACGAGCAGCTTTCCGTTCTTTCGTGAGGGAGAACCGAATTTTGGTCTCGATAATTTTTTCAATCTGATCAGAAGGTTTGCGACCTTGAGGGTTTCTTGGCAATGAATTCGACATTTTACTTCGTTTGTCACCAGGCTCACCAGTCGACCATTCTTGGGACGTCTCCGCCGTTGTGACTACGGATGATTTGACACGTTGTCGAAGTCGTTCGCGAATCAAATAGTAAATCTTGATGTAAATGCCCGTCATAACGGATGCTGGAAGAAAGAAAGCTCCAAGTGCGGAATGTACGATGTAACCCAAATTTCGGGGCAATACGCATGCAAAAGGTTCTTCCTTAGCGCCCGTGTCCGTGTTGTTCCCAGTCACCTTGCCCGTGTCGATCCCAGAGTCCTTGTCGTTCCATCCCAAAGCGGGTGCGGAGGCAATCCATAATGCAATAATCCACATACTAACACTTACAACTACTGCCATACCTTTTGTCCGACTTTGTAGATAAGTCACTCCTTCTGAAATGGAACGGTAACGATCTATAGCGATTGCCGACAAGTGGAGTATAGATGTTGAGCAAAGTGTCACGTCCAGGGTTAACCATGCAGTACACAGATTTTCACTAAAAATCCATCCATAGAACATATCTGACAAATTCAACGGAAGAATGAAAACTCCAACTGTAAAATCCGTGACTGCCAATGACATGATGAGAATATTCGGTGGGGTCAACAATGACCGTTGCGTCAACACAGCCACGATTACGAGCAAATTACCCAGAACGATTAGGGCAATGATCAAACCCAGAAAAACAGACAACAGTGATATGCTCACCATGGGCATGGGTGCCTCTGTACTTGTATAGTTACTAATTGGTGTTGCCATTGTTGAGGCTAGTAGTGTAAAATTACTTAAAATTGGTATTTCAGTTGAAAGATTTCCAGTTGTTGTGCTATCTAAAGCTGTGGTAGAACTCGTAAAATTGTCTTCAACTTCTGTCGGAATTGTAACCAAGTCGAAATCGCTAGAATTCAACGAAGCCATTATCTTTAATTTAATTATTCACTTACTCTAAAAATACTTAATGAATAATATTGATTCCTAAAGCACTTGTGAAGCGTTTTGTAGCTAAAACTAACAACTACCACATTGTGACATTGGAGATATGAACACACTGAAGACTGAACCACTCTTTCCTATTATGCTACAGATATCAGTATTCATTCTATATTATAAATATAAATATTACAAAAGTTGAAGGTTCGACGAAGTAGGTTTTTGAGGTTTCCTGTTGTTCTGCTAATTATTTCACCATATTCATATAGATTCCCATTATGTTACGTCATTATCGTTACACTATCGAATGAAGGAATCTCGAAGCCAAATAATAATGTTTCGTTTTGTAATGCAAGTTGTACTAAATGAAGCATACAGTTGGGAATTTACGACTGTTATGTTTTAGGAAAGAAGTACACAAAATTCTAGGTAAACTTGTAAACTGAACTGATTTGTCAATGGTTCTCGTAAAAATTTCATGGTCATTTATAATTCGAAGGAAACGCAAGAAAACCAAATTTTTTCAACGTTAAAGTGGATGAATGACTTCATAATTAATGAAGAAGAAATAAACATGTTATGCCTTTTGTCATTATAAATAATGACTCGCTTACGTAAGTTTCGTGACCCAATTTATTAACTGTTAAAGATATCAATTTTTCTTAATTTTTTTTTGTACAGAACACCCGTCATTGTGGGAATGGTTTGCGGTGTGGTGGCAGCGATTCTTCTTGTCATCGTGGCATCTTGTTTCCTTTGTTCGTGCTGCTGCTGTTATGCATACAGAAGAAAACGGAGGGAGAGTAGAGATACCAGATCCCTGGAAGGTAAATGTGAATGACGTGATGGTGATGATTTCAAAGTTATGGTCAATGGACATTAGATATTAGTTGTAGTCATTAATCTTCATAACATTTTAGAGAGGAATCCGAGTTTTCGTTACGTAAAATAAAGTTATGTTTGTTGTTTGTCATGTTAGTATGTTTGCCATTCGTCAATGAAGATGATTGTGTAAAAGTGATATTAGGAAGACATAAGAGTTTTACGATTTAAAGTAGTTTTATACTTGTGATCTAGTACGTTGCATAATGCATGACAGTTGACTGTTGTCGACAGTGAAAAGACTTGAAACGTCAGACTTCTCTCGCCTCATAAATCAACGTTACAACACAAAAAAACGAGACAGGGAAAAGGACTCAACAGCTCTTTACTTCTTTTTTTGGTTCTTTCTTACCGGAGGGAAATTGCTGTTCATTCAGTTCAGACATTGCATTGAGACGAAGAAGGGTAAAAGGATACGCAGCCCGTCGGTTCATTGCCGACAAGTCGACAGCCTCAAAAATTCTCATAGGCCTTCTTAAAAATTTGGCAAATGACCTGCTCTTTTCCTCTTCTGGAGTAAATGACTTGCAGGGGAAATCGGGTAGGAAATAAGGGCTTTGTAAGCCACTATGAATGAAGCAGAACGGGCGCGTCTCACTTCTTCTGGTCATATTCTTAAAGTATGATGAAGGAAGGGCATTTTTTGAACGAAAGCAAAAGAACAGTAAGACAAGGAGCCAGTTTATTTTGGCCAGAGGGAAAGGAGAACGAAAGAGCTCTTTTACATTCATTTTATGCTCAGTGAAATAAGCCATTATCCTCCTGCCTTCTTTCCCTGTCGTCACATCAAAGCCCGGAGAGACGGCTTCAGTCTTCCATATTGTGTTACAAAATGCCCGCTTCCTCCGGCAGACTTGGCAATCTGGCCCTGTGATAAGCACTCGCATTTCCATGCTTGGCAAAACCTGCTCCTGTTGTCACGCTCCTTTGTTTTCTTTTAGCTCCTTCCAATTCTCTACGGAAAGGTTCCTTTACTCCCTATATTAGTAATGCTAAACTTCTTCATCATACCAACCAGACCATGGACTTTCCAGAGTTTCACTGTCTCCTATCATATTTCACTCTATTTTGTTTCATCGCAGTAAATGAGAAATTACGAATAACAAATCAGCCCTCCCACCGAGACGCTAATATGAACAGATTCCACAGAATTACATCTTGAATTATTACTCACTCAACTCCGTAAACTTGTCTCTTCAATTGGAGCAGATTTATTATTTAAGTCATTCCGTCATTCGATCATCTTGACTTCTTGACCCAGATTTCTAACTTCTTAACAAGTCCTTTCTCATTATTCTCATTCCAGAGGCTCTCGCAAACAACTAAAGAATTTGTATTTTAATTACGTTAATACCATTTTTGTCTATACAGGCGAAAGTCGTGCAACTGACGGTGTGTATAGATTGACCAACAGTGGATCAACAACAAGCACAAACGTGTCAACGATGTACCGAAGTGTCCCCAGTTCAATGGCCACAGTGTCAACTCCATTGGAAACAGCAGAATGGACACCGCCACCAGCCCAGACTCAAACTGTTCAGCAGATGCCAATGCCTAATCAGCTATACAGAAATCCTGCAAACAATCTTGACATTCTGTCCAGATCTTATGAACCGAGCTATGGATACGCGGACACAAGTTCTCTTCCACCTCCTCCAGTAATGTACACTGCTACGGCGACAGCAACACTTCCACGGTTGACAGGGTCGCAACGGCAAAACCAGTTTCGGTGCCGGACACCGCCGGCTGCCTTTGTTGCAGTGCCATACACGCTTACCAATGTGCTTCTGAGCTCAAGTCCTTATGAAAATGTTCCGAGTTCCATCATGGTTCCCACGATGGGTCCCAGATCAGTTTCCTTGAGTCAGGGGATTGGTTATTCCAACTCTCCTATGACCTTAGCTGGACTTCCTCCGACTCCGCCAAGACAAGCACCAGCTGTCCCTCGCTCGATCTTACGGAATGCCAATCCTAATGCGAATTACAAAAATAGTGACTTTTCCGTGACCGTTTCAAAAAATAACGATCTGATGGTCTCTTATCCAAATAACTTTTGGGGACTAGACGATGATGATGAAGATGACGATGAAGACGTGGAAAGACAGTTGAATCAGCGTTGTCAATCTGGTGATAAAATCAGCGACCCTTGGAATGAAGAATTCCAAGTTGACAAACTCTACGATTCCTGCAACAATGAATGTCCATTGTTGGAAATGGACTTGGATTCTCGTTTGTAACACAGGACAAGTGACAAAAATCAACATTTTTGTAATGTGAATCTAATTTACTCCTAGTAGCTTATAATAAAAGGCAGTTTATTTGATATTATTGTTGACATTTTGACCTAAAATGTACAATTTAATTATATTATAGAACTACAAAATAAATGCAAACAAGAATTATACAAAATAAAAGCGAACATGCACGCTTGAATGTGTACCTTCCAAACGTTTTCGTTCTGTCTATTTACCATTCTTGTTAGTAGATGCTGACCTAATTTGCCACAATTAATATTTAGTGCAGTACGAGGCTTTGGCGCGTGGATTAATTCGATTAGCAATTAGGCGGAGAAGTGATTTTCCCAGGGTTGAGAATGAGATTGGAGGCGACAAGAGCGACACGGAGAGACACGAAGGGAAGACAATACTTGTCTTTTAGTCTTGTTAAACTATTAAACGCAGAAGGGAAATGGGTTTCACGAAGGGAAATGCAATGAGCGATGAGAAAAGCGGCAACTCGAAAGAGAATCACGTCCCGTGCCAAAATGCCAAAATTGCGACGGGAAGTTGCCACTCGGTTCGCAGGAGAGAGGAAGCAGTATACAGATTGTCTCCTTTCTAGTATCTGGCGCTGTTCGTGTCGGTATTAGTACTTACTATGGTGCAAAACATGGTCGTCATAATTCATAAGAAATCCCAAATCCAATGATGTCTTCATTCGTTTATGAGAGGTGGTCTATATAGGCACTTGAGTGTAGAGACTCCTTATAAGAATGATGATTCAAAGGACATAAATTCATTTTTATCGTTTCTGCATTGGGGATGTGGCTGAGACTATCAATGTTCGTATGTTAGCTGTGAGATTCTTCCAATTTATGACTGGTGCACTCTCACAAGAGTCACATACCGCAAAAACCCCTGCTAATCTTGTGCAACAAGGAAAACTTCTTGTAGTAGAAAAGGAAACGGTGCGAATCCAAGAAGCGACTTTTGATCATCCCACTCCAAATGAGGGCTGACGTAATGACGCAACGAAGAAGATGCTCCTAGCCTCGAGAAAAGGAGACAGGGAATGGAAAGGATTTTGTGTCAATTCATGTTTTCTTCTTCTTCTTCTTCTGCTCTTCTGTCTGCCACTGCCACTGCTTCTTCTTCTTGTCTCTTTCGCTTAGAAATGAAAAGATGAGACTTGATCAAGTTATTCATTTGGAGATTCATATGCTTCCAACATTGCTAGGAGAAGCAGTCTTTCCACTTGAACTGCTCACATGAAGATTAATCAGCGATTTCTGCCACGTCTCATGCCAAAGCACAAAACCAAACCTGCTGGCTTAGCAAGGTATAATGTGCTACCAACAAGGTTGTCTGCTCTAGTGTGGACCACAAGAATCAAGTAAGGAAGAAATGCTGGGAAAGTGACACGGAGAGAAGAAATGCAAAGATGAACAAATCTTTCGTGTCAACGTTGTAAACCACAAAATCACAAAAAGTAACGTGTATGCTACGATATTCTTAGAAATTCTAACATTCCTTTAGTCAATTCTCATGCAGGAATTTTTGCTTTTCCAGCATCATCCTCCCCTTTCCACTTTTCACACATCAATCTGTTCTCTGCAAACTGATGCCTTTTCTCAGCGTATAGTAGTAACATCCGTATCGCAGAACGAACAAATAATGGTATAGTATAGCTTTCTTTTACAGCGCTTGATATCTCAAATCTGAATGCAATTTCCATGTTGAATCATATGTTTCTTCTCGCTATAACTTGTAAAACCCACACGGAAGAAGGAACGTGAAAAGAATAAAGAAATACTGTCTGGGAGCGAATGGTCAATCAGTCTTTGACATGACTCCTTTGAGATGTGAAGAAGAGTGGCCATTTGTTTCATTGGAAAACGCGGTTTTGCATGCGGACAAGCGGAAATAAACGAAATTCCAACTTTCCTCAGAGGAAGAGAAAGGAAAAGAGAGTAAGTTTTCCGCTTCGTGAGTTGCTGTTTATGTCCAGGGATTTACGGACTCAACTGCGATTTATGGTCCAGTGCCAAACATGTAAATGTAACAAGGTTAAGCCCAATGACGGATTGCACAAGCACTTCAATGTTCACAAGATTTTCTTTTTTCGTTACCACATCATTCACATAGTATCGTTACAAGTTTCACCGTACTCTCAGCCTTTCACTGTACAATACATGTACCTCAACAGAGTAAATTTATATTGGCTACATTTGTCCACTTTACACTGTCAATTGTCACCTCACACGAACTCAATTCCACTTCCTGTAGATTCCTTTTTGTGAGGTGGAAAGTATCAACAAAACCGGTAAAAACAATTGTTGGAATTCGCAATTGAGATTGTTTCGCTGCGTAAGGGGAAAAAAGTGAAATAGTCAATTCTCAGGAAAATTCCTTTTTTCTTGAAGTGAGTCCCAGAGGTGACGAAACGGGAAAGAAAGGATAGGAAAACACTGGCATTTGCTCTTGCCTTGAAAACGTTACACCATTCTGAATAGTGCCACTAGAAAAAGACAAGGAAAGAAGAGAAAAACGAAATGAAAATTGAATTTGCTGTAGGGCGACGACAATCATTCTACGTGTGCAAATTGCCACGAAACCTCATTTCACGCAGTCGTTTTCCCGGACACGACGAGACAGGAGACACTTTTGTCCCTTATTCTATTCCTTTCTCTTTCTTCAACTACCTGAACGTCCCAAAGGGCTCACAAGTCATCACTAAACTACGACATACAAAAGCCTTTATGTCTCTTACACCGGTAATTTAAAGAGAAAATTGGACCGATTTTTCGCATAGAGCACATTTTTATTATTCAGTTTTCAAAGTGAGGCTTTCCCTCATAAAAGGATGATCTGCGACTGGACTCTTATCACACCCCGACAACTGATGGACAGACTTGACTTGACTTGCTCCAAGCAGAGATGGAAAAGAAGCTTAATTTCTTTTTGATGACTTGAGTCATAAGTCAGTGTCATACAGGTTTTTGACACGACTTTCCATCTGCGGTTGGCCGATTAGCCACACCAAAATTCTCTGAATTGTGTGTGAACTTAAGAACTGCAGTATTAAAAGAAAGTAGTGTTGCCTTTAACACTATAACACCCTGAAAAGGTTTCTTGTACTAAACTTATACCATTCCGTTTTTTGTGGAACAGCATGTTCCTATAGTGTGAGAAAGTGAACAAGTGAGCAGCTGTCAGTCCATCAAGGACTCTTTTTCGTTGTGAACGTGAACGGGCATTGCGAGCTGTTGAGTGCGATTACAACTAGAGAAAGAAGGCTAAGGAGAAGTGATGGAGACAGTCCATGTCTACCTTCACGCTTTCCCTTTAATCCGCTTATTGTTCCCTAATACCAGAAAAAAAAGACTGGACAAACTTGGCCAAGGATTTCAGATTCTCCCAAGAAACAAGTGTGACCATTCTCAAGGAAAAGAACACAATGTTATGGTCCTGGGACTTTTGTTTTTCTAACAAGATTCAGAAGTTGAGCTTTTGTGGACCATGACTGCTACTTTTTTTCTATATATAGCACTTTTATTGTAACTAATGTCCGGTTAAATTAGGAGTAGAAAGTAAAACAAAAGAAAAGAAGATTAAAATGTGGTACAATTTTGGTACTAACAAAAATCTCATAGCCCCAATCCCAATGAACAATCAACACTCACAAGTTTTAACTCTTGAGAAAAAAAGAGGCGCAAATCGTAATTCGCAAGTGAAAGAACAAATAAATCAATGGTTAATTCTACACAAGACTTGTTTACTATTCAGGAAGGCGCATTCAGTTGCAAAAAAAGTGCAGAATCTTCTCGTTGTATCATTTTGTAGCTCAGGCGTGATAAGAGAATGGAATGAGGAGGAGTATACTGCATACTGCATAGCACACAGTAATACACATTCACACACAAAGCATGGAAAACCATTAGGAAAAGAGAAGAAGGACGAAACTGCTTCATCTTGTTGTTTTTTTCTAACACTTTATCTGAGATAAGGTTCAGTTTGGGAAATGAATGAGGCAAATCCTCCCTTTCCTTGTGTACTCTATCTTGTGCAAATGAGCCTAGCATTCACAAGTGACACAAGCCAGACAACAACGGGCAAAAATCCCTCCAGGCTTGTTACAAGAGGATTTAAAGATTTTGAAGTCACTCACGAACAAGAACATGACTATTCAGACAGGGGAAATAACAACAAATTTTCCAATAGTACATCTCATCTCACAGTAGTGAGATTCGCCAGAACTTGAATCAATAACTGAACTTTGTATCGCAAAATCGTCATCGCCACTGATGACCTTCCAGAATTGTGCAACAATTGACAAGACCAAGACGACATTAGCCTGTGTTACTATGTACAATAGAGTGTAGTACAGCATGAAGTTAATTAAATTAACTTAGTTCAGTAGAGTTCAATAAAGGACCTTCTATTCTTGTTGAATGTATAAAAAGCAGTTTGAAAAGCTGAAGTGTGAGAATTTTGCAATGTTGACATGGCTTGAATTAGCTTTGTTGTCATTTCAAGTAGGAAGTCTCTTAAACGTCTCTTTTTGGAGAAACAGAAAAGTGAGCTCAGCTGTGTAGGATGGCAATGGTGGCCCATTAGTGGAAGGCGTGAATGAATAAAAGATGGAGTGTAAACAGCTCTTCGCTTGTTGACAATGAGAAAAGACGAAGGGACAGGCGGGAGCCACATACCCCAATGCCAAAGTCTCAAGGGTAAACTTCTCCAGATCTTATGAGTCTCTAGATATCCAAGAATATCCTTAAAGAAGATCTCTCACTAGTCACTTTTCCATTTCTCCATTTTCAAGTGAAAATATCCTGATGCTCTCTTCTCTCTCAAGAAGACAAGCACATGCTAAATATTTATGTCCTCATGACACACTTGCAAAAATGCTCAGTTTTTGAGTGACGGGCAAAAATGACTGTCATGTCGTAACAGTAGTCTGTTTCCATAATGTTTTCATGTTTTGCAAAAAATAGGGTGTGAGTGTGATTTTGTCTGCGAAAAATCCATTTTTGATGTGTCCTTTTCTTTCACCTACTTACCAACCCTATAAACTACACTTTATCACTTTTTTCCCGTGTTGACTCCAGGATTCCAAAAATTGGGATTCGCCACGAACACCAAATTCAATTGGTGGAGAATGAATAGAAGTCCAGATTGAGTAAAGGGACAGACCGACACACAAGTTGGTTAACAAAGTGTGAAACTCAAAGGTTTTTATTTTCACTCTTCAAAAACTACCAAGCTTTTTGAAGAAAAATTAAATTATCCTTCTCGAAAGTTTCCTCGCACATAAACAAAATTTTATTTACTTTGTATTGACAATCCCATCCTCTGTTTTCCTCTCAAGCGAAAGCAACAAAGTGAACACCAAGTGAGTAGTGAAAGCAGAATAGCGTACATGACTTCCATACGGCTACATTTGAGCAGTGACAAAGATTCAGTTTAATTGCATCTTTGTTCATAAACACAAGAAGTAATCATTTTGGGAACCAGTGCACCCAACAGTTTCTTAGTGCTCACACTTTGGTTTATCTAGTCTCGGTTTTCCCCTGAAAAATCGGGGAGTGCGCAAGTTTATGTGGGAGTGCGTCTTCTCCCGGTTTGTTTTACTCATCTCACTTTTCCCTTTTTCCTCTATGTTAGTATTTCCAAAGGGGAATCTGTAGCCAGCTGGAACAGTCTGCTACCGACGCTCCTCACAACATCAAGTCTCACAATGCCCGGGTTTTTTTTCTTTGCGTGCTTCTTCCTTGAGTCTCGTGCGAATTACTATAAAGCCATTATCTAAAAAGGTTATATTTAGTTATTAACGTGCTTCATGGACAGGACAGCTCAATTATTGTTTGTATTTTATGACTACTGTTCACTAATGGGTTGCTAATTTGTTAATTGTTACGTGTTAATACGTGTTATGTGAGTTTCGTTGAGAGCAGTTACTTATTTAGTGTAATTAGTAAAAAAAATGGTCGTTTCCTCTTCCGTCTGCATTGTTGATTGTCGACTGGCACTAATAGACTCGTTTTTTAATGCAACCCGTAATTTTCAAAGTGCGAATCTCCTCCTGGAATTACCATTAATGTGAAATCTGTGATTTTTTAAATTGAGTGAACCTGATTTGAACTTGATTGGAACGATGGCATATCCAACCTTGGCACATGAAGATCATGAAAGTGAGTCAACATACACACATTTTATTTTTAGTATTGTAAATTGTAATGGATTTCCATTAGCATAAGCTGTAAATACGTAAAATGTGCAGCAGGATGGTTATGGTTAATCAATTAATCATGGGATGTAATGCTGTGTATAAAGTACGGTTACAGGCGCACTTTACCCTTCGTCAGTTAGTAAATAAGATAGTTTTATGTAGGAAGACGTTGGAAGAAACGTGTTGAACCCGTTCGTTTTCTTCTTTTTGGGATGCATGCAAATGCTTATATTATTGGAATCTGAAATCAGAATGAGAGTGTGTGAAGATTTTAGAGAAGTGCAAGTGAGGAAGTGTGTGTTGTTGTATGTAAAGTAATGGGGATTTGGGTGACTGAGATGAGTCGAGTGGAGAGTGACAAATGAGCCTTGGGCCCGAACATGTGTTTCTGTCAAAGAAATGGTGCAGAGCAAACTCTCCTCTCTCTTTAATGAGACGACGTGTATTCCGTCTCCTTGCATTCGTCTCGGTTTTCGCAATGGGCACAAACTCTCCAATTGCTGTAGTCATTCACGGAATTTTAATGGCATCCCTCTTTTTTGCTATCTGTACAATCTCTTGCTTTTCCATTTTCCTTTTGCTTGGAGCTTCGTTCCTGATCAAACCGATTTCATTTCCTATATGAGAATGAGAATCACATAGGGCTTATTACCTCGAGATGTTTTTTTTCTCACTGAGGGTAAGAAAGAGAAGTCGTAAGAACGACGACGACGGGAAAGGCAGAAGTGGCAAAAGTGAAGGGCGAAGGGTTCTTGACTTTCGGTACTGTTCCTTGTCAACGAAGATGGTCGTAGATACGTCAAGACAAGACTTGATGCGTCTGCCATCACGTGTTTACATTCCATTTCACATACAGAAAGCAGACAGTACGTTTTAGATGAGCCGTTCCAGTCACTATACGCACTGAATCCTCTCACTCAGCATTATTTATAGACGTTTCACTCCTTCTCAACTTTTATCGCGTGATTTCTCATGTAGTTATATTCATGTAGTAGATATTTCTTTGAGAAATTGGAAAATCAACTTGAAATGTTCAGTTCAGATTGAAAATTTTCAAATTCTGGGTGAGGTGGATGCTCATATGATGTCTGATGATTGCAATTGGTCATATGTACGTGCCTTTATAAGCAATAGATAACTGGTACAAGATGCTTCAAACATTTCAGGTTTGCGAAAGCATGATGATGATGATGAGTTGTAGTTGTCTTGCTTCAGTTTCCTCCCGTTGCATTGGGTAGTGTATATAGCATAATAGTGTGCATTTGGCTTTTTTGTGAGTGCTGAGAGTGGGTTGAGAATGAGCTTTTGCTATTTATAACACTTGAGGGAAGGAAATCTCACATCATTTGGTTGACTTGGACTTGAGCCGTTAGTGCAAAAAGAAGGAAAGTTGAACAGTTAGCCGTGCCAAGGGAAGACACACAGAGACGGAAGAGTAATCATTCTCTGAGACATTTTGAGCATTTGCATGAGGTGGGCTGTGGCTCATCCTCATTTGTCCTGCTAAATTCACAAAGTCAACCGCCATATTTTTTCTTTAACCACTTTTCATGCTTAGTGAAATCCTTGGTTGTTGGTGAGCCTGTAGACACAATTTCCTACAGAATGAAGAAACACTGTTTTGAGGAGAAAATTTAATAAATTGAGCCTATGTTTCTTTTCTTTCTCTGCACATGACATGACTGCTTCTTTCTGCTTGTTCATAAAAACCTTGAATGTGCATTTTTCATTTTATTGTGCCTTCAGGCTCCATTCGTTCGGCTGGTGTTCAAAGGTGTAGCACGGATTGACAATATAAAAAACAATATGCATGCAAATACGAACAGAAAATCCAAACAAGTGTATGAATATTACGCTTTATATAGTACGTAACTGCGACATAAGAATTTTCCAATTGAAATTGAAATTCGATGGAAAATTTCATAAGGAAAAATAAGCGTGAAGTATATAAAGCAGATCTGTATATACAAGACAGAATGTATAGGAAGTATGTAGGACCTGGTTGATGCTTCCTGCTCTTGTTGTCCATAAGGCAAAGTGCAAATAGGATGAAGAATATGGATGAAATGAAATAAAAAGTCATGGAGGTTGTAGCGAAGTACTTTCTTCTATGCTTTCTCTGGTTGTGCCATTGAGTAGATATTTTAAATGTAGATTTCCATTCAAGTGGATGGAAGGAGAATGGAGAGTCCTAGAGTAACTTTGGTTTGAGTGGTTTGCCACCACATCGCCACATTTTCTCAGGAAGAACGAGAGGCAAAAAGCGTCTATTCAATCTCTTCCAACCTTTGGCAACTTACTCAAGTGGAATTTAAAGGACCTTCCTTTCACCAAAGAAATCACTCGAGTTAAATCGTATATAAACTGAAAATCCAAAACATTCCATGAACAGCCAGTGCAGAAACGACGTACTACATACAAACGTAGTACGAAAAAACGCCAAGACAGCAAAGTTGAAATCAAAACTCAAAACCACAACAGTAACTGTTTCGATTGCAAATTGCAATCCTCTTCAAGAATCTTCAAGAAATCGTTGTTGGAAATTATAACACCTAAATGATTGTCTGAACATTAAAGTGAACATTCAAAAATTTGTTATATACGGCTTTTGATTAATACGCAATTTTCATTTGTTTATAGTTTTAGGTAGCGAATATTGCTCCGGTTATGTCGACGTATACGGACAATGGAACACTGGATTCTACTGCCCACAGACGGGATCCAATGCAGTATTTTGTTGTGGCACACCTGTGTTTAAATACTGTTGCACATCACGTCAAATGGTCAGTCTCAGTGACAATGACCCAGAAAACGAGACACCAGAAGATCACGTTCAAATGTCCAGTTTGCCTATTTTCGTTGGGGTATTGTGCGGACTGGTTACGGTGGCTGTGGTGCTTACGATTATAACGGCCTGTTTCTACTGTTCCTGCTGCGTTGTCTACAAGAAAAGAAGGGAAAGACTTCCAGGGGGTACGAACTTTATGACTTTCTAAGTGCTTTTTGACATCATTCACGGCATAATTTAATTTTTTGAAGCGCCCTGCTTTTCAAAGCTGTATGAAATGAGTAAGAAAATCTGCCTAAGTAAGTCAGCTCTCAGACGAGATTAAAAGAGCGACTAGAGAAATGAAGTAGAAAATACTATTAGAATACCCTGTTCTGTTTTATACGATTATTCTTTAGAAATTGCGCAGTGCTTCTTTTCACGTGCGGAAAGTGAGTTTATTTAACATGCTACATTGTTAATTGGGATTTTATTGATTTTGAAAATTGTAGCACTGTATCGTCTTCAAGAAAACGAGTCGACTGCGAGTAACATGTACTCTAACCTGAACGGAAGCGTGGCAACGACACCGTTGGACGCGGACTGGACAATCGGTTCCAGATACTTCCCGACATTTCAAGAATACGGAACGAGAAGACCTGCTTCAATTTCCATAGTGTCCCGAAATGTGACTCCTTCCAATTCTTTCATCCAATCTCCAAGTACTAATGGAAATGTTAACGTTCCCATGTCAAGTTGTCACGTTCAGAATCAGTTGAATCACCCACCGACAGGACGACCACGTCCTCCAATTGAATTCTGCAATAACTTTTGCACATTGCCCCGTCTATTTGGTGGGAGTTATCAACCATCCTTGAATGTGAGAGCAAGTGTAGCACCAGCTTCGGTAGGATCCAATCCATTCAGCAATGGTACACCATGGGAGACTATTAGATCAAGACCGCCACAATTGTCACCGTTAATTCCATTTAATCCAACAGTGAATGCTAATGTGGCTCCTCGAGGAAGATCCCGTGGAACAACAGATGGATATAGGACACTTAACAATTCGTTGACTGGCACATCTTTTCGTTCGTTTCCTCTTTCAACGTTACCACCGTATTATGGACAGATGTCACGAACACCGAATCGGTGTCAGCCATTGGAGTCAATGCCAACAACAAGGGGAAGATTGATTGGGGAACGAAGCGATTCAACGAGTTCTAATGGACTTGGAAACATGAGTGACAATAATGGAGAAACGATTAGTTCCGGTGGGTTGGACAGAGAAACGACTGTCGCAGACGGGAAAGCATGTGAAAGTCGTGGTGACCATTCGTCTGCGTCTCTTACAGAAGAAGGAATGCACCATTTTGCATCAAAAGTTGCGAATTGCCAAAGTGGCAATTTAGTCAGCACTTTACAACAGGAAGAAGGAGCAGATAAAAACAATGTCGTGTAGATTCAGTGCTACTTTCACTACTATATATGGTTGAAACATAGAATGCAATCTAAAGATATTATCAATGTATACTTTTTGATTGAACTCTAATGACTATCTAATATTAAGAATGACTGTTACAAAATGAAAATATAAATTGCAATTAAAAGTATATATTACAATTTGAACCAGTATTCGTTTTTTAATGAGAATTTTACTTGCAACTTTGGAATTCTTGCAATAATTATTAATAAACCAAAATAATGCGCAGGTGAAACTCGCCAAACTGGAGATGATGTTCTATTCATTGCTATTCCGAGAAAATTTTTTTCTCGAGGAAAGAATTCTCTCCTTTTCTCTGATTGCTATTGCATTATGATGAGAGATTAGATGACGATGAGAGGCTGAGAAGTAACCGGTGTACAAGGTTTCATGATTTCACTTTTCAATTTCCCTACGTCGTAATGTTGGTATCATTTTGTAACTTGTTGCGTTGTCCGGTACGATTTAATTCGACAACCAGTAATTGCAAACATATCTAGCTAATCAAATGAGCAAAATTACGTCAGATATGAACTCTATTTGTTATCTTAATCTTTGAGAAAACGAAGTTTAATCTCATGAAGCGATACAAACAATTTTACAATGAGTAGTACATTTTTTGAAAGTTGAACGATCAACCGCACAACAATTCTTAGGAGGTTATTAAAATGAATTAACAAATTGTGAATAAGTGTTTAGCTATTATGAAAGACGAGAATGATGAGATGTTCAATGGTAGCATTTGTTCAATTCCGGCTTCAGACTTTGGATTTGGATACACTTTTGTCGGGAAGATTAACTGTGGATGGACTAGAAGCAGAGTTACTGCTCACGGCACTCACAGCGCTACTTCCACCCATGGAAGCCTGGAAAAAACAGCAGAAAGATCATGTTATTAGTTATTACATAGAAAGGCAAAAGTGCGTTACTACAATAAGAAAACGTATTACTATTCAAATCTTACATTTTCATTTTTAGATTTGGGATCCTTTTCCTTTCCAGCTCCAGCAGCAGCTTCTTCATCCTTCGAACCGGCTTTCTCCTTGCGAGCTTTCCAAAACTCCTCGCATTCATCCATAGCAGTCACGCTGAAGCAAAAGTAATACGTCAATCCAGCCAATGTTCCGCCCATCATTGGTCCCACGCAGTAAATCTGGATTGTACAAAATTATTATTATTAGTAAGATGCATTCATAGTTGAAGCATTACGGACAAATTATCAGAAATGATGTACATTGATAACTTACCCAGAGCTGTTTAAGAGCTTTAGCCTCTTCTATTGAAAAGCCAGCCGCAGCAGGTCCGAAACTTCGTGCCGGGTTCATGCTGGAACCTGTGAGTCCCACAGCCGCCAAATGACAAGCGGTAATAGAAAGTCCGATGGCCAATCCCGGAGATCCATTCATATCATCTCTGAATTCATCGCAAACTGAGCACACAAGGAGAACAAGAACAAAGGTGATGATAAGTTCAATCGCGATCGCATTCCACCATGTAACATTTCCGCCAAACATAGTCTGTCCGAGTTTAGTATTTGTTGCGTTCGGAACGGCAAAGTAGAGGAATATGGCTCCTGCTTGTGCTCCCATGCATTGAGCAAAAATGTAAGCCCCGGATTTCATTATGGTCATC